>JARHVA010007957.1:115000-192500 GCA_037957365.1 Torreya grandis | reverse complement strand
CATATAGTGACCTACCTTGTAACATAGTAAGTATGGATGATGGAGTGATTATTTGATACTTTTTAACTATATATGGGATGTACATATGATTAATATTTAAATAGGAGATAATAAGGAAGATTTTATCACTTGAATGCTTGATCGGGTACTTTTGGTAAGTTGCATTATGAGTTTTTAGGTTTTTTCTAGGTGAGGAATGAATGAGAGTTTATATTTTATATATCAATCCCTTTTGGAAATATATTGCATAAAAAACATTTAAGGTGACTATAGGTATATGTTTCATTTACAAATTTTATGAATTTATGGCATTGGGCACATAGTTTGGCACAAGATGATAATGTCTATGTAGGCATCCAACTAGGATACAATTGTCCAAGAAGACTTAAAATAAGTATAGGTCCAAAAATTATAGTAGATGATAATAAGAAAGTCTATTACATTTGGAGCAATAGAGCAGGCCTAGTCATTAGAATAACATATGGCTAGACTAAGAGATAATTAATAGGTAAAAGAGATAGAAAATGTGACCCTTTTAGCAACATGAAAGTATTAGAATTGAAGGTTATTGTCATGAGAAGTACTTGTCAAGTATCAAAGACCGATGTGTTATTTAATTCAGATTTAGTGTTTACATTTCCCCCGATTTAATCTAGTAAAGAAATTTCTAGTTTATAGGAAAAGGAATTCATACCTAGGTGTGTGTTGGTGATTGACCTAAAACCAATAACATGTTATACTATTCAATAAGTGCATATAATCTAAAATTTAAATGATTTTAATTGATTTAAAGTAAAGAGAGTAAATTTAGGAGAATACATCTATGTATCAATACAATCATCTTGCCATTTACAAAATGTATTTGAAGAGATGATTTATTCTTAAGATTTAGATATAATATTAAGACAATTTTAAAACCTAAGTGAAAATACATAAATATTGGATTATAAATTAACCCTAAACTTGGATTAAGGGTGAGTCTCCAACTAGTTGTTGATATTATCTCAACCATGCAACCCCATCATACTTATAACCTGGGGAACATTAATGATCCATGTCAACTCACACTATAAATATGGTGTAACTAAATGATTTTATCATTTAATCCTATAAAATTGGTAACATTGAGTGATTTAATCACCTTAACCTTCCCAAAAGTTTAAACAAATACTATAGTAGATTGGATCAATAAAATTTCATTAAAGTACAAATTGGTGTACGCTAAAGTCCATATTAGTATTTGAAACCTAAAATTTTATTTGATTTTGAAATTTAAGGTGATATTTTTCATGGAATATTCACCTCATATATTTCTCAAGATCAAACCTAGGTATAATAATTGTACCAATATATATAATGTCTCCACAAGTGTGTAATGAAAAATATAATTATGCAATTTGGAAAATTTTAAAATTTAACAAGTGTGGAATACATGTTCCCATAACAGCCCTCCTCTATAATATAAAAATAGTAATTGGAATAGGTGTGGATAAAATTTTCCCATAACATTTCCCATTTTTAATCTAAAAATATTGATTCCTGAATAAGTGTGGAAGCCATGGATTTTTGGCATACCCCCACTAAAATATAAAACTATGAAGAAGTGAAATAATGCCTCTATGACAAGGCCGCACTATTATTCCCCCTTTTAAGGTGAGGGTAAGTATAATATTTTAGTCACCTTACCTCAAAATATAAGATAATTTTATAATATATGAGTGTATCATGTAACATATAGGGGTAACATGTTTAGGTAGATATAACAATGAGGTACATAATATGTGATCACATAAAGTCATAAGATGCATGATCTGAATCATGTAAATGTTTAGATGGTAACAAAAAAATCAAAAAATAATCAAGCACACACACAAGATCACTCAAAATCAAATATAAATATAAAGGTCCAAGGAGACATCAAACAAGGAGAATGCTCAAATGTCACACAATTTAAGGGACATGACTCGATAAAATGTACATAAATCAAGAAATTACATATTTAAGTGTCAAAATACAACAAACTATGACATATTCAAATGTCAAAATGGGAAAATGTATGCATGGGGGCCATAATCAATGGATTATATCCAAATTATTGAAAAATCAATACAATCTAATACAAGACACTCAAAGGAGTGCATAAATGGAAAACATGGAACATAAATAACTAGAATTAATATATCATACTAGTCCCTCAATATATTTTTTAGCAAAAAAAATTAAATACATAGCATATCAATTACACTATGAAATATATGAACATGGATAAAGGCATGTGTAAGTATATAATCTCAAAATATGATAATTTAAATTTATCATAGAATGATATAACTTGAGTGTGTCATGATCAAATAAGTGGATACCCCTAATGTTGAAATGACATGAGTAGAGATAAGGAATAACATATGAAAGTGTATATATAAGTTTCCTGAGTGTTCCTATATCACACTCAAAATATGTGTGAAACACAAGTGTATATATAAAAATAAATTATATGATATATACCAACATGTAACCAACAATCTACATGCCAAGGAACTAATAGAACATGTAAAAGTTGAAAATATTACTGTATTATTGGATTTTAATTTTTTTTAGTATTTTTATGGAATATATTAAAATAAATTACTATAATATGGTTTGGAGATAAGTATGAGCATATATAAGGAGTGGTAAATGTATAATTGTTATTGATTAATATGTGTCATATATGTGCATAGCAAAATCATAAAATGTATCATATTATTTTGATAAGTTTGTACTTGTTATATTTGTTTTACATTTATATAAATTTGGTTTCTCATTCATTGGTGATGGATTCAATCAACAGGTACTAGGTCATGTAGGTATGAATAAAATTTCACGGTAATTTAATGAGTGTATCAAAACATAATTTATTGAACTGTTATTTTGAAGATTATTTACCATCTATATGAGTAATGAATTTGGCCTGATTTGAAGGAAGGTTTGTAGTTTACTCTTTTGTAACCACATTTTGAGCCTTATATTTTTCAATTTTATCTTTATTTTTTATTTATTTTAATACATTACTAGTTTAACTATTTGATGCACTCATTGATCTTTTGTGACGTTATCTTGTTTATCTTTGATTTATTATTTACTTGTTCTCATTTATAGGTTCTTATTTTTTTGCATTGTAAAAATGTATCCTTGAATGATTTTCATTAGTATTTCCAATATAGCCCAATCATTGATGATAATTAGGATCATATGTTGAAAGAGGATAAGTGATGTCTTGGGAATGTCTTTCTAATCCTTTACCATGATAACCATTTTTTTGTAAATATTTATTTCCAAAACCATAATGTTTGGAAAATAGAGTATCATTATTGAGAGGTAAATTTTTATCCTTTTCTTCATAATTTTTTTCTTTTAAAAAAATTTCTTACTCTATGTTTGATATTTTCAAATATTTTTTTCTTTGCATTTTTCTTTGGTAACCATGTTTATTATTTTAGTATTTATGATTTAGGAGAGTTATTCATAATGTGATTGGTGTTCTTTCTTCATGTATCAATTATATGATCACCACTATATTTGTGACTTTATATATTTTTATTTATTACAAAATAAAAATTTATATGATGCCCATATATTCTGACATGCACAATAGTTTTTGGATCGCCTTATATGAAGTGGAGGAGGTAACTTTATCACTTTGTCTTGAATCATTTCTCTTAGAATTTTTCTTGGTTTCTTAATAACCTTTGGCACAATACTTGGATCACTTATTTTAGATGTGTTCTCTTGTACCATTGAATTTGGATTAAAAACCTTTTTTGGCACAACATTGGTAGATGAAGATGAAAACACATGACTAACACTAACATGTTTTGGATTTTGAACATATGTAATATGATTTTATAATGATGTCAACCTTGAAATGAAAGACTGATTTTGATATTTTAATGGTTCTATTAACTTGACCATAGTGATATTATGATAGTTTAGGGATTCATAAATACAAATCATAGATATCATTGTCTTTGGAAATGTACACCTATGGATACTTAATGGTGCAAAGAGTTTTTAGTTGTGGGGCACTAAGTGTGAAGGTTTTGTATAGGACATGAGAGTCTAAGGTGCTAGTCATGGAAGTATTATCACTCATCTACACACACAAGCATCATTTATCTTGTCACAATGATGGCTATGTCCCAAAGGCATTGAACCTTACACTCCTTGGGATGAAAATTCAAAGTAAGATGGATTCATTCTATTATAATAACACCTAGTTTAAGACAATGCAAATTCTTAAAGAGAGGAATGGTAAACTACCACTAATCTAAACCTAGGATATTAGAGAGGAAAAGGGAGGGATAAGGTAAGAGATGCTAAAAATAAAAAGGTAGTGCACCCAAAATTTATGAGTGTTCTTACTATCGTAAACATAATATAAAATATTAAGGACAATACAATATCACATAGCTTCTACCATGGATACTCCAAGTGCAAAAGTGTTTCATATATAGGTGTGAAAATACAATGCAACATTGAGAGGGATAAAGGTTATCCATAAATAATGCCTATGTATACCTAAGTGAACATAGAATATGACCTGCAAGTGAGTTCCAAGTTTGATGAGGAGGTGATGGGAATGGAAAATGGTGAGAGGGGAAAACATTACCCATAGTCAAGGATCAATAAACACAAATAAAAAACAAATCAAGAGAATCATAGGAGGAAGTGAAATTAATTCTCATTAGTATGTAAGATTTACAAAACTAAAGAGTTTATGGAGGGAAAACTCTAGCAACATGAGCTTGATAAAAAGTGACAACCATTTTACAATGGAAAACTATGATTTTATAGAGAACAAGCCCATTTTATAATTACTATGCCACTTGGGGTGATAGGTGTAGCTTTAAATTATTTTATGATGCCATGACCATGCTTTTTGAAATTCATCTGGTGATTAGATCTAAAGTTAGTGCTAGGATTGATTTTGGATATATGTACATATGGGAATGGGAGATTTATATAACTAGATCAAGGGGTGGCATGTATTCATATCCCAATATTTGGTAGCCACTTTTGAATTTAATTTCTTTGACAACACCTCAAGATCTTCTCAACTGCCTCCAACAACCTTCATTATATCTAACCATTACCCCAACACATGGTGAATTCTAATTGATCTTGAATGTGGTACTAAAATAGTGACACATGTTATCTTGATGGGTTCTTAGAGGATTCTTTTGGGTATTTTGGATAAAAGCAGCACAATAATGACACATAGAGTGATAGCACTAATCCTAGGTGAACCAAGAACCTCTTTGTGTCAAGATAATTCTAGATTACCATGTGGAAATGGTTGAAGAAATAATTTTAACTGATGACATAGAAGGGTATAGATGTAGGATCTTGTACATGACTGTGAGATTTCATTATATGTGCATGGGGAGATCATTGAATAATATTATGCAAGAAGGTTGAAGGTATTTAGCATGTTCTTCCTAATTTGGGATATCTCTTTATGCGCTTCTTCTACTTGGACATTTAGAAATTGGGCCATTTATCCTTGAACTTTTGTGCCCATTGAATTGTGTGCCATAGAAACCTATATGTAGGCACACATTGAAATATTTATGTAGGCACAAATCAACACTATACTAAAAAATAGACTTTTGTTTTTATCTTAGGCTCGACCATAGGCAGGAAACACCTGCACACTTTACACTTTGAGTGCTTGGGCCTTTGTAGGTATGTTCACTCTTTTTAATCCTTAGGATTCCCTAACTAATGATGGGGTGACATAGAAATTTAACACTTCTAGTAACCTATGTAGGACACTTTCCTACTAACTAGGAATTTAAAAGCTTTAAAGTGATCCACTGGTTATGGATTTATTAAAACTATGACCTACCAAGCGTTGTGCCTGAGTAAACTAAAGTAAGTCCAACACTTAAAAAAATAAAATGGAAAAGCATAAGTGATAGATGTGTGAAACAAACTTAGATGAAAATAAATATAAACTAATTCTATACAATTTGCATGTAGGCACTTAGGGAAATGTAATGTGGGCTAATCTAAACTACTATATACATCCTACAATCATGCACCTTTATCTTCCTAGATAAAAATATAAACATCTTAGGTCTTTTATGTTGTGTGCCTTCCTATTATTAATATGTTATGAGTGGAGGTGTAATGAATTCTATTTACCATGAAAGAGGTACTCAAAGATGATCATTTTACCAGACCCTTATTTGATGAATGTTCCCACCATGTTGTGTATAAGATTTCCTCCAAGATGGATAATGTCTTTGAGTTCAAACTAATCCTTTCCAAATCTCTTGGCACCTAGTTATGATCTTTACTCAGACTAGTCCCTCTAAATAATGAGAGGCATGTGCTTAGTTTTTTATACGGTCATGGATCCCATGGGTTACCTTTGCACTTCTCATAGATAATGCTCTAAGTCTAACATGCCTCTTGGAAACCCTTTTGATATGTGCTTTGGTGTGAAAGGATTGATAAAAATTATTACCTTAGCCTCTTATACATCTTCATGTGTCTCTTCAAGCTTAAATTACTATCATTACTCCCTCAATTTGAATAAGTCTTATGATGAATCATCTAAACTTAGGTGTGCATCTAGATCCCTATGGGCCTCTACCATCTACACTATTATGACCTTCTCTACATTCACACCTTATTTAAAAATGCCACTAGCATATAATTAGTCATGGGAATGATTGTGAGAGGATGTTAACTTATCTTCCAATATTGTATAGATTTCCTCTAGCTCATCCCAAAAAGAGTCCTCCTCATATGCCTGTGATTTCACACATGGGATCGCCTTTGGGTGATCATAGTTTCTCTCTTTGAGTGTGCAATCCTATTAAAGGTTAGACTTTTCTTTGAGGTCTTATTATATATTTGCAAATATAATATCATTCACCTAGGAGATGTTGGGCCTAGGACTTCGAATTCATTCTGGATTGGCACAGATTGGCTCTTCATCATTAGGGTCATCCCCTTATTCCACCACTTCATTCATTAGCTCATCAACCTATTACACTATCAGATTACATCTATCTTCTTATATCAAGGTTGCTTTTTATAGATTGATAACATAGAGGGGGATACCAATGATGACCTCATCATCATATTCACTCAAAGTATCCTCCTAATTTTAATGGTCTATGCTTTCCTTCTATATAATTGGCACTCCTTTGAGAAAAGAGATGGTAGGAAGGTAAGAGGCTTCAAATAGAATAGAGGAAGGGGGATTTATAAGGTTGAGCATTATGAAGTTAGGATTCATGGTCCAAGAATATTTTCATTACTATGCTTTAGGCTCCTAAGGAAGGATAGGTTCTTGAGTTAGCATAGGTACAGGATTTTTGAAGCTAGGAACTTTGAAAGTATGAGATATACTTGAAGGAAAAATGGAGATATCCTACCCAAAATTAGGTAATTTGGGTGAAAAATCTTTATGTCCCATAAGTTGGATTTTAGGCATAGGGGGGGCCTACTTGAAGCTATGAAATGAATGAATGGAGGTGGTTAGTTATAATTCAATTCTCTACATCTATGCAAGAAACTAACACATCTGCTCTTATTTAGTTATGATATACCTAGCCAAGAATTACTCTTCCAATCTATGCTACTCTATCATCTCCTACTATCAACTATGAGCTTGATAAGTAAGTTCCTCTTATTGTCTACCACACCCCTACTCTCTCTTGATCTCCCTCATCTATCTTTAAAAATCAAGATGTATATCATTGATTCTCTTTTAGGACTGATTAGGAGGGTAATAATGTTTATTGGGAGTAAGGTAGTTTGCACAAGGCTAATTAAAATCATAAATAGGTTGACATAGAGATTAAACTAGGGAAAGGTTACAAGTTATTATATGAACTTGGTATGGGAAATGGGAAGGTGTAAATACAACATTTTAATGAAATGAGGGGTGAAAAGACATATTTTAAGCACTCAAACTACTTAAACTAATATATTCAGACATTTAAATCACCAGGTGCTCTAGATATTGTCTTCAACACTTGATAACTAAGGGTAACACTGATTCCTTAGCTTTATTTTTTAAATTGGTCCCATCGAGCTTGCTAAAAACTATTATCATTAAAAATGTGCACCCATGAATGTTTTTTTTAGGTGCAAAGGAGTTTTGAGATATGGGGTGTTAAGCACAAAGGTATTTTGTAGGGCATAAGAATATAAGGAATTAAGCATGAAATTATTATTACTTAGTTGTGCACATGAGCATCAATTATCTTGACACAATAATTGGAACATCCCCAAGGTGTGTGACCCTTGTGCTCCTTGGGATGAGCCTCTATAATAGGTTAGATTATTCCTATTCTAAGCATACCTAGTTTAAGACCAACATGTAGGCCTAATGAATATAAAGTTAAACTACTACTAATATAAACCTAGGATCTTTAAGAGGAAAATGGATGAAGAAGGTAAGATATGATAAAAATAAAAAGGTGATGCACCTAGAATAGAGTAAGAACTCCTAATGCCATAAACATAATACAAAATCTTGAGGATAAGATAATATCACACAACTTCCATCAAGGATACTCTAAGTACACAAGTGTTTCATATAGAGGAGTGGTAACATAGCACAACATTGAGAAGGATGAAGGTTATCCATAAAAAATTCATACATATACCTGAATGCTCATAAAATACAACCTATGAGTGAGTTCCAAGTTTAATGAGGAGGTGATAGAAATGGATAATGGTGAGAAGGGATAACATTACCCATATTTAAGGATTAAAAAATTCAAATAGCACATATATCATCATAATATTAGGAGGAGGTGAATTTAATTCTCATTAGTATGTAAGATTTAGCTAATATAAGTTCTCATGGAAGGAAAATTCTAGTAACATGAGGTTACTAAAAAGTGTTGACAATTTTACAATGGAAAACCAATATTTTATAGAGAACAATCCTATTTTACAATTAATGTGTCACTTATAGTGATGGGTGTATATTTAAATTCTTTTATGGAACCATGACCATGCTTTTTAAAAAAATTATAGTGATTGGATCTAAAGTCAATGGTGGGATCGATTCTAGATACACATGCATAGGGGAATGAGATATTTATCTAACAAGGTTAGAGGGTGGCATGTATTCATATCATAATGTTTTCTAGTCACTTCTATATTTAATTTCTCTAATAATGCCTTGATCTCTTCTCAACTACCTCCAATAACCTTCATTATATCTGGCCACTACCCAACACATGGTGATTTCTCATTGATATTAAATGTGGCACTAAAAAAATGACACATGATGTCTTGATGGATTCTCAGAGGATTCTTTTGGACCTTTTGGATGGAAGTAGTGCAGTCATGACACATGAAGTACATGCACTCATCCCGGGCAAATTGATAAATTCTTTATGTCAAGAAAGTGCTAGAATGCCACATGAAAATGGTGGAAGAAAGAGTTGCACCCTATGTAATAGAAGGGAATAGATGTAGGATTATATGCATGAGTATGATACTACATTGGATGGGCATGGGGAGATCTTTGAATAATATAGCACATGAAGGATTAAGGTCTTTGATGTGTTCTTTTTGATTTATGATAGCTCCTTGTGCACTTCTTCTACTTTGGCATTTATAACTTGGGCCCTATATCATTGAACTCATGTGTCCCTTAACTTATGTACCATATAAACCTATGCAAAATTTCACATTGAAATCTTTAGGTAGGTGTGATTCATCACTATACTGATGTGTAGACCCATGTTTCTATCTTAAGCTTGGTTGTAGGTAGGAAACACCTCTATAGTTTATACTTAGAGGTATTGTGCCTTCATAAGTGTGTTCCTTTTTTTTAAGCCTTGGGAGGCCTTGAACCAATCAAGGGGTGACTTAAAAATTCAATACATACCTTACATTAAATATGCATACATATACAATCTACCTTACGCCTTAAAAGAGTGATAGCATGGACCTGGTTAAATATATGGTAGCTATGACCCTCTTTAGGGTTAGGAGAAATAGGTTAAATATTATTTAAATAATATTGGAAAAGTGGATCTTGAGTTTTATATTTATTAGGATCATTCTTTGGTTTTATGGTTTTGAGATTTTTAACCATGTAGATAAGACAACAGTTAATGACTATAATGAGATATTGGAAGAGAAAGTGGTCAAAATACATATCCATAATTAATATGATTTTTATGCAAAATAAGGTCTAATTTTTAAATTTTTAATAAAAATTAAAATTAGAATGCAAAAAAATAGGAAAATCAAGAAACCCTAGGTCAACTGGGGATTTGATATCAAAGGTCAAGTTGACCATAGTGTGCCAAATGAAGAGAAATCAATATAAAGTTATTACATAATAAATTTTAGAATAAAAATAGGGTTTTTAGGAAAAATATGAAATTATACAAAACCATAAAAATAGGGAATTGAAAATACAATGTATATCCTATAGTCTAACTTTAATAAATAGTAAAATGCTAAATTAACAAAATTCGTATAATATTTTGGCAAAAAGAAAAAGGTTTTTGTCAATGTCAACATAATTATGAAAATAATCTAAGTAATTTGAAATTTTATCTATTAAGAATTATAAAATGGCCAAAAAATGTGACATACTTTACCAAAAAAACCTAAAATATTCCTAATAAAAAATCACCAATTAAAATAAAAACAATATTTTTCTTTCAGATATCTGAGAGTTGTTTTTTAGTAAAATATTATTTTTTACAAATATAAGAAATTAATAATAAAATAATTACACCATTAAAATTTTATTCCAACATTCACTAAAAATTCATAAATTAGAAAAATTGAAAAATCCATATTGAATTTGGGCTAAAAAGTGGTTTTTGAGTATACCAACTTGAGTAGAAAATATATCTATGTGATTTTCAAATGGATCTATTTGGAGGCTAAAATGAACCAATCAAGGATGAAATTTTTTTAAGTGTATGCACATGAAACCCTTGTAATTATATGATTTTAAAACCCTAGGATAATTTTCATATCTAAAAATCCATCACAAGCCAAAACACTAGGAGGATGGAAACCCTTGATCACACTAGGTTTGAAAATAAATATTTAGAAATAAAGTTCACCAAATGTTTTAACATAAATTTAGATGATCCAATATATTATAGGTTTAATAATATATAAATTAAGAATCACAATATTCATAAAAATTTATATATCAAGATAATTAATTTATAAACTTAGATAAATAATATTATATCATGACCCAACTTTATGACATGTTGTAGATGTTGTTATGAGACATTTTATTGAATTTTTAATTAAATATGGTTAACATTGGATTACATGATGTATATATTATTATGGTTTAAATTCCATGTTGATAAAATGATTAAATAGCATGATTTTGGTTTATTATCATTTTATAAGATGATTATACTTCATTGTTTTAATCATTCTTATATACTATTTAATTCAGATTTCATTATTACATATTATTGGTAATTGCAACTTATTCAGAAACTATTGATACCACCTTATACAACTAAAGTAATAGATCAATAACCTAGGTTATATGGTATATTTTGATAACTTGTACATTATGAGGAAGTTATGAGTAGTTGAATTAATACCGACTACTATATTTAGTCATGATGGATTCTAATCCATTAGTTGGGTCTTTGTTATTTATGTTTTTCTTAGGACTATTATTTTTGTATTAATTACTTATTCTTATCTTCTTTATTATTTATCTTATGTGTTAATTTATGATTTGATCTTGACTTATTCATTTAATTTTCCCTCTTGATTCAATTATTGTAATCTTTGCATGGATTTATTCTTGTTTGGATCTTAACTCACCCCCTTCCTTCAATTTACTTCTCTTTCTTGTATTGAAATCCATGCTCAAAATTTTTAGCCATGTTATTATTTTTAGGTTGACTATGGTTATGTTGTTGGAATTATAATTTTAAATTAAATAGTGAAAATTAATTTCAAATAAAATAAAATTAAAAATCCCAAACCATGACATTTTATTAAACTAAAGGATTAACTTGAGGCAAACTAGGGTGAAGGTGTAGCTAAGACCTTGGAGCATGTTTGTCTTAGAAGAGGAAAAAAGAATCAATTGTTTTATTTATCTCAATTATAATCATGGCCAAGTGTGTGGTGGGGGGTGGGGGGGCGGGGGGATAATAATATTCAATTTCTCTTGTTATATAGTTTTCATATTCATTTTGAAGGGGATGACACATTTTTCTCGAAAGGAGGAGTTTTTGACATGTTAATTTTTTTATCATAAGAATGAGAATGGCACATTACTTATTCATGATGATTTTTGACTATGTAAACACTTTTCTAGGGGTCCATGGAAATGAATCATGTCTAGTATGGAATGGAGAGGAAAGATGCCCAGAGAAAGAAAAAAGTAGCCATGGTAGGCCATAGAAACTCTCTATCAAGTAAGGAGTAAAATAACCTTGACATTTATTTAATGATTTTGTATTTTCAAAGCCTTATATGTTTACTTGGGCTAATTTATTCCATTTATTGAATTTGTTTTATGCATAAAACCATGGTTGAAAAATATATCTTGTATGGTTGATTTATCACCTTAAAAACCATGGCTAAACTATAGCCTTGAATGGCATGCTCTTATTATTTTAGGGACCGATTTTTACTACATTAAAGTGATGTATTTATTATTCATATGGATGTGTCAAAAATAAATTTAAATGGTGGGTTTAAAACTTGAATACCATGGATAGCAACTCACATTCCATGATTGTTTTTTCTCATAATAAAACATTGTTTATACATTAGATGGTTGTCCATAGCTTTAGTGTTCGATAAAAAGTTGTATGGATGCCCTCTCATACCACAACCATGGTTTAAATTATACACTTTAAGGGTTTTAATTGTTTTTTTGTAAACCTTGTGAGGGTTATATGCCAACTGTTTGACAAAATTTCCACATACAAAACTATGTCTAGAAATATATATTTGTACAACTAATTTTCAAACCTTGTGAAGGTCACATGACAACTATTTGAAAATATCCACATATAAAAACATATATGGAAAAATACATTTATATGATTTATTTATAAAAATTGTGAAGGTTGCATGGTAATTTTTTGACTATATATATATATATATATATATATATATATATATATCTGTATATATATATATATATGTATATATATATATATATACATACATATATATACATACACATATATACATATATATATATATACATATATATATATATATACATATATATATATATATATATATACATATATATATATATATATATATATATATATATATATATATATATATACATACATACATACATACATATATATATATATATATATATATATATATGTATATATATATATACATATATATATATATATACACATACATACATACATACATATATATATATATATATATATATATGTATGTATGTATGTATGTGTATATATATATATATATATGTATGTATGTATGTATATGTATATATATATGTATATGTGTATATATATATACATACATACATGTGTGTGTGTGTGTGTGTGTGTGTGTGTGTGTGTGTGTGTGTGTGTGTGTGTGTGTGTGTGTGCGTGCGTGCATATATATATGTATGTATGTATGTATGTATATACATACATACATACATACATACATACATACATACATACATATATATATATATATATATATATATGTATGTATATATATGTATTTTTATATATGTATATATGTGTATGTGTGTGTGTCTGTGTGTGTGTCTGTGTGTGTGTGTGTGTGTGTGTGTGTGTGTGTGTGTATAGTCAAAAAATTACCATGAAACCTTCACAATTTTTATAAATAAATCATATATATATATATATATATATATATATATAAAGTGAATGGTTTCATTTATTCATTTGCATACTTGTGAAGTATACATGATAACTATTTGACAAAATGTCTATATGCATAAAGTGAAGGGTTAAATTTGTTCTTTTTCATACTTATGAAGGTTCCATTATAAATATTTGAAAAAATATCTACATGCACTATAATGGATTGAAATATATATATTTTTGGCTTATTTAATTGTTGGGTATGTTATCCTTATGTGTATGAAAACACGACTTTTTATGGTTGAGTTATCACAATTAATTGGTTGATCATACACTCTTTTGTGGAATGAGTTTACTACACCTACCAAGATGATTTTATGTGTTGGTAGGATTGCATACATTTTAAATATAATTTTATTCTTTTGTTTTAATTTATCCATGGATCATTTAATCCATTTGAATGGTTGTAGTTTCCTTTTATTGATAATTTCATTCAGTTGAAATTAATAACTCGATTGAGTTTTAAGTCTTTCAAGTTGTTGTTTATGGTTTCAAATTAGTAAAAATCATTTACATAAATATAAAAAATAATTCAATGGCCTCAATAAGATCTTGTAAGTGGATTAAAAACGTATAATTCTTTGCTACTGTGAATACTATTTGAGCAATGTGTTAATTACTTGAGTTGTAGCCTAGTGTTGTCATTATGATTTGATAGTTTTTATTTTAGCTTAAAATAATTTCCCTAAGGCTCAAATTATTTACCAATGGGTTTCCTTGAAATTATATACTTATTTTTTGAGTCATGATTTATTGATTGGTATATATATTTTTGTGAACAAGAGTAATTATCTCTTTTTAGAGATCATTTGGTTTTAGGTTAAACCTTGTTGTGTATTATCAGTCTTCCTTTGGTTTTGTTTGATTGTAGTTACAAGTTGGACCATGGATTACAATAATTTATTAAATGCTCATAGTCCCTTATAAAACATAGATGCCTAACTCCACCATCTAGATGATGGACATGGTGCTTAGGGATACCATATGAATGGGCTCATAGGATTGGGCATGTGTATTAGTTCAATAACATATTACTCTCCCTGTTTGGATATTAGTTTATGGTTTATGGTTGTATAGTGATGCCAATATTATTGATAATGATATTTTTATTTATAATTAATTACAATATTATTATGATCTTTAAAATTAATTATTATATTCTATACATCTTGCTATATCTCAATTGAAGCATGAAGTCTAAAATATTACCTGGAATACTCTTGGTATTTTTTATTAATGTTGTAGATGAATACTGGGTTATGGTGAACAACATGATTCTTTTGTGATGAGATTTAAATTATTTGAGGATTTATATGTTGGTGATGAAGGCTTTTATTTAAGCTATGCATGACTATGATTAAACATCTTTAATATTGATGTTCAATCCACACTTTTAGTTGGCATGTTAATGGTTAGACATTATTATTATATCTTATCTTGGATTGGTTAAATGATAGATTTATTCATTAAGTGATGAATGTAGACAGTTTAATTGTGATATTTGTGAAGGAGGTCATTTTTCATTCATGTTTATAGATACATGTGGACAACATGTTAAGGAATTAGTAATTTATCTATATATATAATTCCTTGGGATAATTTTAAGCGTTATACATGGATGGTATCCTCATCTATAAGAAGTGAACAAGTTGCATTATATTCATGTGTGTGTGTGTGTAAGTGGGTATCCTATTATTGATTTATTATTTCAATTGGTTATGTTCTTTCATTGATTATTCAAGGTTTTTCATAATTTAATATCCATACATTGTCTATTTTCTATATGCTAACATGATTTGTTTCAATTATGTCATATATACTATCCTAATCATGGGAGTTGTAAATTAGTATAAATTTAATTTTGGTTGTAGTACTTTGTCTTTATTATGATAAGTTACTTGGTTGGAAATTAAAATATCATTTACTTATGACATGAAGAAGAGAATCTGTGGTGGCTAGAAAGAAAGTCCATGGTTGTTCTTTGGGCTTATTATTCCAATTTTAGGTGGTTATGATTGAAATGTACTACAATAATTAAATTCTGATTATGAATTATTTTTGTTATGTTATTTACTTTATGATTCCATTATAAGTAGGATGAAAATTTTATAGATCACCTAGGATGTGATGGTTGGTCATAATATAATTATGGGCCTATAACTGATCATGTTCATGATGATTAAGTAAATGGTAAAATGTATAAGTTAATTTACTAGACGTGATTGATTTTAGGTTATGATTAAGCCTATTTATTTTCATTCTTATTATATAAACATGAATGATAATGTGGTGCAAGGATCATAAAGTCTAAGATGGTTATGAATCTCTGATAGGTAGCACTATCTTGGTTTTCTATAAGGTTTTAATGTTTATTCATAACTAGTTTTCACATTTGGTGTGTAGATAATTAAACCATAGGTAATGGTTGTTCGTGAATGATTTATTTTTATCTCATTATTAAATAATAATGGTGGTAATAATTAGAATTAATTTATGAATGTGTTTAATTTATTATTTTATTGATCAAGTTACGTATTGAATATGATCAGAGAATAGAAATTATAACTAGGTTCAAAGACCCAAAAATCATAGATTAAGGTATTTAATCTTGACAGGTAGCACTAGTTATATTGTTATAATATCCCTAAGTTTAAATTCAATCAAAACAATTTCTCATAATTGGCATCTAACTCATGGATGCTATATTATTATAGGTCATATATTATGTTTATTATGTGGTGCTTTTCATACCTGGTGCTACCATGTATATGATTAATAGTGGGAGTGATATAAAGGTACTCATGGCCTAATAAAAATAATTAAGTTATCCTTATATTGTTAAATGTTTCCATTATTTAATAATGTATTATTGATTGGAATTACTTGTGAATTAACCAACTTGATGGTGTTGTCACTGAGTTAATTATTATCATCTAGTATGAATTTAATGTACTCTTTGTAAAATTATCTAATATAATTTCTAACCCAAATTTATAGTTGTGCTCCTAGATAATTTTCTAGTATTCTTATTGTGAATTAACAAGTTGTTCTTGATAAACCTTTCCATAGGCTATATTACGTCAGTCTTGGCACTTGATTAAGGCTTAATTTTTTAAATGGTCATGTTAAGAGGACAAGAAAGAGGAATATTTAGATTGGAGCTTATGAGTGTACATGGAGTACATTATTACACCATAATATGCACATCTAATCTGAATAATCAAATTTCTAATGTAATCCTTTAAGATTCATTAACCTTAGTTAATTACATAGGTTGATCTAACATAGTTGTAGTATTCATCAAGATATTAAGAGATTGTTTATTTTGAGTGCCATAGGACTTTTATTGTAGAAACAAATGGATATTAGTATTTAAAATAAAAAAATTGGGATTATTTCATATTTTAAATTTATAATACTAAAATAAGATAAAATAGAAAATGCAATTATTTTTTGATATTGGAATGAATTAAAAATAAGATTATTTAGTCAGTTTACTATGTGCATGTAGATTTGAATTGAAATAGGATATAAATGGAATAGATATAGATTCTAGAGTAGTTATCATATTATATAATTTTACATTATATGCCCTTAGATGATTGCATCATATTTAGAGAGTTACATCGACACTACTATCTAACTTGGACATAGTTGTCAAATATGGAATATCATCTAAATCATAGTGTGACAACTTGTAAATTTTTAGGTTTTATCACTTTTGATCGAGTGTATTTAGATCATTTGAACATGTTATCACTCTTTGTCAAATGATCAAACCATATATTTTTCACCCTTGGAGTGACTATATGAGAAATGGGTTACTAGGCACATGGTGTCGAGCTATTTCAAGGACTCCTCTATCATTGTGTTATCTCTACATAGACAATACTCTTAAGAGGGACATATATTTATGTATTTCACCCATATATGTTGGATTTTGTGTGTATTGATATGAAACATGTGATAATATATTACATAGAGTGAACCAGCTTGTCGCTTGGAAATTATGGCTCATAGAGTACTCTTTTAGTAGTTCAGACCTATAGGTGGGTTGTAAATATGATTGATTTTGAAATATAAGATAATAAGGAATATTTTCTCACTTGATAATAGGTTGGTTATATGTGAAGAATGAATGAGGGTTGAGCTTGTGTGTTTGTGTGTGTGTGTGTGTGTGTGTGTGTGTGTGTGTGTGTGTGTGTGTGTGTGTGTGTGTGTGTGTGTGTGTGTGTGTGTGTGTGTGTGTGTGTGTGTGTGTGTGTGTGTGTGTGTGTGTGTGTGTGTGTGTGTGTGTGTGTGTGTGTGTGTGTGTGTGTGTGTGTGTGTGTGTGTGTGTGTGTGTGTGTGTGTGTGTGTGTGTGTGTGTGTGTGTGTGTGTGTGTGTGTGTGTGTGTGTGTGTGTGTGTGTGTGTGTGTGTGTGTGTGTGTGCGTGCACGTGTGTGCGTGCGTGAGTGTGCATGCGTGTGCGTGCGTGTGTGTGTGTGTGTGTGTGTGTGTGTGTGTGTGTGTGTGTGTGTGTGTGTGTGTGTGTGTGTGTGTGTGTGTGTGTGTGTGTGTGTGTGTGTGTGTGTGTGTGTGTGAATCCCTTTTGAAAATATCTCTCGTAAAATAACTTATGTTAACCATAGGGATATGTTTACTTTGAAAATTTTATGATTTTGTGACATTGAATGCGTAGTTTATCACATGACATTAGTGTAGACGTAGACATCTGACTGGATAGATATAAAATAAGAAGCTATAAAATAAGAGTAGGTCCAAAACTTGGAAAGGATGATAAAAATCAAGTGTATAACATTTTTAATAATTCAAAAGGCCTAGTCATTAGAATAATAAATGTTTAGACTAAGATATAAGTAATAGGCATAAAATATAGTGGATGTGATCCTTTTGTTAGTAGAAATGTCCTATAATTGAAAGGCAAAATCATGAAAGTAGTTTCTAAGTATTCAAGACTGAGGTGCTATAAAATTATTATTTAGTGTCTACATTAGTTTTAAGTCCAACAATTATATTTTATTGTATTATAAAAAATAATTATTCCATAAAAAATATAACAAATTAATTCTTTTTAAGGATTCCCAAGAGTGGGATGTGGTAGTTATATAGACCTATATGTTTTATGGACCATTCCTACATTACATAATGAGAAATAAATAATATAAATTCTCAATATAAGAGAATATATATTAACTTGAAAACATCATAATATAGGGAACTTCTCCAATACACCCCCATTGTTTCACAACTTTTTAACTAGAGCGGATTCTATTTATAAAAATAAATTGAAAAAACTTACCACTTACCATTATAACTTTTAATATTGAAATGTTATGTGAGAAAAGGACACTATTGAAAATAAACTTGGGTAAAGAATAAAATCCTTGCATATTCAAATTAGGATCAATAGTTACTCTCAAATAAAAGGAAACTATCTATCTTACCAAATTTCAAGATTTATTTTACTGTAAATACTAGGGCATACACATTATTGATCTTGAGATCATATTACATAACATTGTGACTTATCCTTACACAAGAACCATACAACAAAAACCAACAATGTTTATGAATAAATATCTAAGCTATGCTAAGAATAGATAAAAAATATTATGTCTTTGAAGTTCATCAATCCCTTAGATTATTTTAATGGGTCTCCAAAACTTTAAATATAGGTAAGAAGGTCACTATGGTAGTTTAAATAAGTAGTTTTTATAAACATCAATGTTGTATATCATCAGTAAAATTGTTAAATATCTTATAATGATTTTGTAATTGATTTTACCACCATAAATGGAATTTTCTATCATGTATTAATTATCTAGACTAAAAATAATATTATTAACCTAGTGAATAACATAATAATAATTTCACAATCAATATGGGAAACTTATCAACTAACTATGTTTTTCATTTTTCATAAAATTATCTATAATATTTTTGAGCCATAATTATATTATTTAATTGTAAACTATAAACCAAGAAAATAACATCCACATAACTAAAAATTATATTTAAGTACCTCAAAAATAAAAGTAAGAGTCAATCCTAACAATTATTTATTTGAATTTCCATCCAACATAAATTGAGTTCACATCTTCAAGGTGAGGGTTTGAAGTGGATCCCTATAAACTAAAATTTATCATCAACATGACATGAAAAAAGTCCTAAATTACAATATTTATTAATAAATATAGGAAAACATATTTTTTTCCCTCAAATTTTCTTATCCCACCCAATTAAGAAATTCATCTCAATAATTGTGCACCAATTGAATGGAATGAAAAATTCCATAAAGTATGAATAAGACTTTAACACTAAAATATTATGAGAGATATTAAACACTATAAATATCATATATAATAATTTCCCTATATCCAAGTTTACACAAGAAGATGAGATTGAAAATTAATATGTAATTTAGTACCTTAGCTCTATAAATTATTTGACTATCAAAATTACTATATTAAAATAAAATGTTTTTATTTATCCATATAATCTTTAGGTAAAAATATAGAACATTATTGTAGACACATGAATTTTTTATTAACATTATACAACATTATATTTGGCCTATATTTAAGATACATGACTTTCACGTCTCCATTGTCTATTTATCCATATATTAGCTTAACCAACCCAATTTTCCATTGTTCATATTCATGATATGCATCTTATGTATCAAAATGTTATATAATTTTAAGTATATTGCTGACATATTCAAATAAAATATTTCTTCCTCTCTAGATAATTATAACAATAGTTATACATTGGTAATTACTGGTAGTTTTTTCCTTCAATGAAAGTGTCATACAACTTTTAATGAATATTATTTACATTAAAATATCTCCCTTGGTTTGGACTATACACATTTCAAATGTTAATTATTTTGAGAAAATACCTAATTAGTAATATATAAACACCCATCAAGCCTGATTCTATTCATTTATATACATATATGGCATTCACTTGTATTTTGAGAGATTTTTATTATGACTTCCTTGAGGGTTATCCAAAAAAATTCATATTTGAGACACCTAAAATGAATAGTAAAAAGAATAATTATATATACAAAACATATGGTTAAGCTTGCATGTTTTCAAGTATTGAAAACTAGATATTTATATTGTATTGTAGTGGAACACTACTCAACAAGTAGATACATAGGTGGGAGATATACATGTAGTTTTAAAAATATTTGGAGTATTGAAATATAGTAAAATCTTAATAAATTAGTGGGGAGTCATTGAGGCTATCCAAACCATCTTTTACCCCCTCTCTATCAAGTCAATCAAGTGATAAAATTAGAGCTAGGGCTTTACAACAAAAGAATAAAAAAATAGTATATTCATATAATACCAAGGACTAATAAACATTCGTAGATCATATTGAAATGTAGGCATAGTGATTTATGTTAGAATGGAATTGAAATTAATAAATGAGTAGTTATAGTAGATAATGGATACAACCAGTCACCATAAGTATTTGTGATTTTCCAATAAAATCCTAATAGCTTCTAATAGTCTATTTCTTAAACTGAGTAATCAAAGAGAAATTATAGAGCATTTGAGGTGATATATATATATATATATATATATATATATATATATATATATATATATATATATATATATGTATATATATATATATGTATATATATATATATGTATATATATATATGTATATATATATATGTATATATATATATGTATATATATATATATATGTATATATATATATGTATATATATATATATGTATATATATATGTATATATATATATATATGTATATATATATATATATATATATATATATATATATATATATATATATATATATATATATATATATAATTAATCACAAGCATGATAAATCTATATTTATAAAATTTATATTTTCATGTGGAATTCCCTATTTTACACAATCTAAACTTCAATAGTTTTAGCCTATTTGAATTTATAAATCTAAAATAAATTAAAATAATTATTTTATTTATCAAACACTTTTCATAGTTGTTATGTACCCACTTTTCCATTTATTTCAAAATTATTTATTATTGGTAGATAAAATAAACAAATGGATGTTTGTACTCATGGAATTTGACATAAATATTATTAAAAAAAATCCATCAAAGATTAAAAGCATAATATAAAACATATTATCTATTGAATAAGATTATTTTATATAAATTTCAATCCAACTAAACGAATAATATAAAACATATTATCTATTGAATAAGCTTATTTTATATAAATTTCAATCCAATCCCCCTTTCTTATATAATATTTTAATATCTTTAGATCTGAAATTGAAGCATAAGTGGTCGAATAATCCAATAGTGAAGTTTATAAATAAAAATATGAAGAAGGCCCCATAAAAGAAGAACCAATATATATAACCTTGTAACTATTTAAAGGAACTTTAAAATTGAATTTTAATTTTAAAAATTACTAAAAAGGGTGTGTTTAATATGTGTTTCCACCTTACTATGGAAGGGGTGTATATGGAATTTTTGGGATGGAATTTTTTTTGGGATGATGCTTGGCTTATTAGATAATATTTAAGAGATAGTGACACAAAAAACATTAGAATCTTGAATCTGAAGAATCATGGTGGATGTTTAACCCTAAATTTAAATAAGGGGATATATAGGGTTAAGGTATATTATATTATATTTTACACAAGTATGGTGAACTCATTACCCAATTAATAGAAAACTCAAATAAATAGTATTTTGAATTTATACAATTGAGATTTCTAAAAATAGTAAAGTATAACTATTTATGGATATTAAAATGAATTAGAATTAATTTATACTTAGTTGATTTATTATGCACATAAAATTTTAATATATAAAATGATATAATTGGATTGGAATATGGTCAGAGATGGTCATTAGATTCTATAAATATTCTTTTTATGTCATTGGACACTTGTATTGGATCCAAATAATTACATCAACATAGGTATCTAACCTTGATGTAGATGTCTTATAAAAAATAATGACTAGATATAGATGTGAAAAAATATATAATTTTATGTTTTATATCACCTTTGTTCTGATGTATAAAAATCATGTTCAAAGGCTATCACTCTTTGTCAAATTCTCAAACCCTAGCTTCTTCACCTTGGGAGTGATTGTTGGAGAAATGGGCTCGTAAGCTCATGGTTTCAACTTTACCTAAGGAAATATATGTCAATATGATCTTCCTACATATAAAATAATCCAAAAATTTCCTCGTAATTATGTATTTATCCCTTATGTGTTGTTTGGTGTGTGCACAAGGATGCAATGTGTGACAAGCAAAGACATGCAATGACCTATCTTATAACATGGAAAATATTGATCATGGGTTTATATTTGAATTATTAAGACAAACATAAATACTTATCCTATGAATAATATATATTTATGTAAGAACAGGGTAGGTTTGCTCAATTGACTACTTGATTGAGTGCTTCTTAGTATATTGGCTTGTGAGTTGTATGCGATTTTCAATTGGTGAATGAGTGTGGGTTAGTATTATATATATATATATATATATATTAGAAATATATTTCACTAAATCACTTAGGATGAACTTTAGGATACATTTATTATGCAAACATGATGAATTTTGTGCACTAAACACTTCATATAAAAGCTAAAACTTGTGTCAACATAAGTGCTTATCTGGGACACAAGTGTCTAGGAAAATAGAAAATAGGTATAGGTCCAAAACTGGTAGTGAAGGATATAAATAAGGTATTATAATTTTAAAAAGTTTATAATCTATGGTCATTATAATAATAGTGGTTAGACTAGGATATAATCAACTTAGGCATAAATATATAGTGAATGTGAGTCATTCAGGAGTAGGAATGTCATAGAAATAAAAGGTACAACCATGATATGTATTTTCTAATTTTAAAAGACTAAGGTATGACATAAATCATATTTTAGTATCTACATTTATACCTCCCATTTAATTTATTAATAAAATTTCTAATTCAAAGGAAATAAATGTATGCCTATATGTGTATACATACCTTGTCTTTGCATGATCCTAACTTGAGTACTTTGTTGGTGAGAGACATGCAACCAAGAGAATGATATAGTATATAATATATGTGTCAAATATGAAATTAAAATAATTTTAAATGATTTAAATTAATAATAATAACGTTAGGATTACACTTGTGTGTCAATGCAACCATATTTCCTTTTATAATTTTGATTTTAAAGGATGCATGATCCTAACTTGAGTACTTTGTTGGTGAGAGACATGCAACCAAGAGAATGATATAGTATATAATATATGTGTCAAATATGAAATTAAAATAATTTTAAATGATTTAAATTAATAATAATAACGTTAGGATTACACTTGAGGATAATTATGAACCTAAACGTGCATATATATATATATATATATATATATATATATATATATATATATATATATATATGAGTATGTTTTCCCTAAAACTTAGTATAAAGGTGAATTGAAACATATTAATTGAGATTGTTTCATCTCAATCATGTAACCCAAATGTGTGTATGATATGGTTATTGTGAATGATTTAATCAACTAATAATATATATCTAGTGAGTATGGATGATTTAAAACCTATACGTCTAGTAAATTTAGATGATTTAATCAAATATAGATTATAAAATTGGTAATATTGAGTGATATAATCAACTAAACCTTCCAAATGTGAATTAAATATTTCATTATATTGGCTCGATAACAATCCATAAGAATATTTTAAATATGGAAATTGATTTGATCAAAAAGATTTATTTATTGTGTATGAATATTTTAACCTTAAAAAACACTCGAACCACCTTCAAGAACATGTGATATAGTCTTTTAACTTCATTTATTGATAGACTTGATAAATACAATTAGTGATAAGCAACATTGAATGTCAAAATAATGGTCTATTTCTCCAAGTCCTTCAACACAGTCTAAAACCACATATTTATCTTATAATTTCTTGAAATTTATAATTTAAAATAGTAAAAAATAATATTTAGAAACACTTAGATTATTTTTTTAATTCATTTATTCTATAGTCATGGTATACACAGTTTACAAAAAAATAAAATCACACCAAAACAGGGTCTGTATCTTGAAATCTTCTACACAAGGGCTTGTTCCTTATTTGCTTCAAACCTTGATTCTTAAAAAAAATTCATTTATCAAAGACACAAAATTATTAACTCCTGTTACTAATTTTTCCTTCATTGAGTATTTACAAACTCTGTCTAAATTGTTGTATGCATAAAAAATAAGGTCTTTTAATCAATAGTTTTTAAGAACATATATTCATTATTTCCTAGATCTAATTCTTTGTTACTTCAAATAAATTGTGTCCACTCCTAAGAATGTAAAAATTAAAATATTTTAAACACAAGTAACTACCCTAACTACTTCTTGAAAACCTCCAATCCACTCTTGAGACTAACTCATATAGGCTTATATAAGCATTATGAGTTAATACACTTAATCACATGTTTTATGTATTATATTAACCCTCTATAAAATCAAAAATAACATTAGACAAAAATTCATATCTAATAAACATCAAAAAAAATTCACAACTTTCTGTAAACATTCAAATATTCAAATAATATTTTTTGTTGGAAAATGTGCTTTTGAATGTTTCAAGCAATATAACACCTCTAGAACACCAAAAAAAGATCATAGAAGGATCATAAGGCACCTAAATACATAAATTAAACCAAATTTTAAACTAACAAAAATTCCCCTACATCACATAATTCTCTCTAAACTCTCTAATTATGTTCTTTCTTGACTAGGAAAATAGAAAAAGGAGCAATGTTCAAGTTGAAAATAAATAACAAAAATAGAAATTTGGCATGATTCACCAATTTTAAAGTTAGTTATTCATATAATTGATAGAATTTTTAATATAAATAACTTTAACACATTAACTTCATCTTCATAAAATGACTCTTGCATTAACATTTCATACACAGGTCTGGAGAAACACTCACACTAGCTTGGAAGGAATGATAAAAAGTTGAATTCAATTATAGATTATGTAGAGATTAGACTTAGACACTTTATATGACATAAAATAATTATAATTTTAATCATAAAGGTGAAAATTTTATACATAAACATAATAAAAAAAATAATTCACTAAGTTACATCAATGAACACAAGACACACACTTCATGAATAGCTTGAAAATAGAGGAAAAATCAACTCTTTATTGCTTCAAAGATGATGTAGTATAAATTTTGGTAGATTTTATATAATAAAAAAGCATAATATTATCATAAAATTCTCAAAAATTAAAATACATATATAAAAAGAAGCAATATAGAGAGAGGAGACAAAGCAACTCTAAACTAGATGAGTCAACATGCTAACTCATAGTTCACTCTTCCTTTAACTGAAAATACAACTCAACCTTCATTTCCAACCCAAAATTCTGAATTAAAATGAATAATTATGGATTTTAAACTTCCTCTTTTTATAATATGGCATAGGAGAGAGAGATAAGTTTGAAAAAGTCAATTTTTATTGCAAGATTTGATGGTTGAGTCTTGAAGAGATCTTTAGTTAACTCCTTTTGAACTTGAATTGAAATCTTTTTGATCTTGTACTTAACTCATTTTCATATTTCATGAATCTTGAATTTTTAATTAAGTTAACTTCATTTCATCTTATATTTTTACTTGACTTATCTTGAATTATAACTTGGATTTTGACTTGAGCTTTTTGACTTGCATCTTGCATCCATGTTTCTTCTTCTTATTTACTAGATTTTTTTCTAAATTTAGATAAAATTTGGTGTATTAGAAATATAAAATATTTTTAATGAATGCTATGTTTTTTCTTGACTAGGAAAATAGAAAAAGGAGCAATGTTCAAGTTGAAAATAAATATCAAAAATAGAAATTTGACATGATGCACCAATGTGAAACTTAATTATTCATATAATTGATAGAATTTTTAATATAAATAAATTGAACACATTCAATTCATCTTCATAAAATGAATCTTGCATTAACATTTCATACACAGGTCTTGAGAAACACTCACACTAGCTTGGAAGGAATGAAAAATGGTTGAATTCAATTATAGATTATGTAGAGATTAGAATTAGACACTTTATATGACATAAAATAATTATAATTTTAATCATAAAGGTGAAAATTTTATACATACACATAATAAAAAATAATTCACTAAGTTACATCAATGAACACAAGACACACACTTCATGAATAGCTTGAAAATAGAGGAAAAATCAACTCTTTATTGCTTCAAAGATGATGTAGTATAAATTTTGGTAGATTTTATATAATAAAAAAAGAATAATATTATCATAAAATTCTCAAAAATTAAAATAAATATATAAAAAGAAGAAATATAGAGAGAGGAGACAAAACAACTCTAAACTAGATGAGTCAACATGCTAACTCATAGTTCACTCTTCCTTTAACTGAAACTACAACTCAACCTTCAGTTCCAACCCAAAATTCTGAATTAAAATGAATAATTACGGATTTTAAAATTCCTCTTTTTATAATATGGCATAGGAGAGAGAGATAAGTTTGAAAAATTCAATTCTTCTTGCATGATTTGATGGTTGAGTCTTGAAGAGATCTTTAGTTAACTCCTTTTGAACTTGCATTGAACTCTTTTTGATCATGTACTTAACTCATTTTCATATTTCATGAATCTTGAATTTTTAATTAAGTTAACTTCATTTCATCTTATATTTTTACTTGACTTATCTTGAATTATAACTTGGGTTTTGACTTGAGCTTTTTGACTTGCATCTTGCATCCATGTTTCTTCTTCTTATTTACTAGATTTTTTTCTAAATTCAGCTCAAATTGGGTGTATTAAAAAGATAAAATATTTTTAATGAATGTATACTCATTATTAAAATTTATTTAATCTTAAAACCAACACTTAAACTTTACTTGATATCCACTTAGCAAATAACACACGTGTTTAACTAGGCAAGGTTATTGAATGCATGATGCATTAATTAAACTTTTGATTATCTTCTCCCAAATGGTGGAATATAATTAATAGAGAGATATTATTTTTCTTTGTTGAAAAATCAATGAAATATCCTTTCTAAAATTTTATTTTTTGATGGATAATCACAACTCTCCATACTGGTCCCTCTTGGATATGATATATTCTATGGTTTTGACAAGCTTCTTGAAGGCACCATGAAAACCTAAAACTTGATGAATTTGAGTTATATGAACATATAAAGAGTTTAAATAGGATTTAAATATCATAACCATCATGTCACATACCTTGAAATAATTATTTAGCTACAAACTCCATGTATACTTAAAAAGTGCTCATTTGTGCTCTCTAGGCCTCAAGAAACCTTGATTGGGATTTGGGGGTCTAAAATGAGTTATAGTAATCACTAAAAACTCATAATATTATAATTTTATATTAATAAATGGTTCAAACCTATAATTTTTTTAAAATATTAAAAACTCTTCATGAAACTCCCAAACAAAAATTCACAAAAAAAAAGTGTTTGTTTCTTGCCTGCAAGGTGACCTTGTGATGTTTTTATTCGGTCAAAACCTATTTTTAATTGGTTTTAAAAACTTTAAATTAATTATTTTTCCTAAAAAATGATTTTTTCCCTTGTAGGGATCTGAAACACTCATTTTTTACTCCATTAATGAGCAAATTATTTAAAACCCTTGATTTCCTTCATGAATAGACCTATGTTTTGCTATTGTATATATTATAAAGTACATTAAATAAATTTAAAAAAATTAAAAAATTAAAATAAATATAATAATACCTCCATGTTAAATTTAAATATATTTCATTTAGTAAATCTCAAAATATATACTTTTTGGTGTTTCCTAGCTTACACAATATCATTTTTGAATGTCTATAGGTTTGAGTTTTGACATTTTATTGAGTTTTATGAGGTATGAATACATAATTATTTTTTAATTAAGAAATTTAATATCCCCTATAACCATTTACACTATTTTATATGCTCAAAAAATCTAATAAACCTCTCAAAAAATGTTTTTTTGACTATCTCTCTTGCTTGCTTGAAACACTGCAACCTACACCTTTACCTTTATCCATTATTTTCCTTATAAATTTTATTTATAAAGGTTTATTAAGGTCATATATTTTATATTATATCTCATAAAATTTTAAATTTTCAACAAGGAACTCAAAAATACAAGCATATTGTCAAAAACTGAGCCATTAGGGTTTAAGAAGGGTTTTAGAGCACCCTTCCTTCTTAATGATTGTTCATAAATTTAAACATATTTAACATGAAAAAAAATAATTTAATATATATGGAATAAGGATAATAATATCTCAATTAAAACTTTTTAATCAACTTTTCTTATCCTTTGTGAAACAATGTTTTGAAAATTGCCTTTACTAGCTTGCAACTAGCTAGTTAGAGGAATAAAAGAAACCTTTGTCAAAATTTGGAACTGTGAGCTATTAATTATCATGATTTTTTATTTATTAATGTTTTATGATTTTTTATATAACCAAAAAATTCCTCACTCCTTTAATTGAGTCTTCTTTAAAACCTTCATATAAGCAATTTTTACTAATGGTGACAAAAATTGTCAACATTCTTGGTGACTTTGTTGGGATGTTTTCTTGCTAAACACTCAAGAACAATAGATATATCCATTTGGATATAGAGTTATAAAAATAAAACCAAAAATTAAACTAAAAATTCCCTCGAGAAACTATACAACTTGTCTATAGGCACTTATGGAATTGAAAACAAATATAACTACCAATTGAAAAATATGCAAGATAACACATATAGGAAAGTAAAATCTAAAACTATTATGTAAAACACTCAAAATCCACCTAGATAAAATAAAATAAATATTATTTCCTCTCCATATGGTTTATGAATATGAGAAATAAGCTATTTTTTAAGTTTCATTCTGGTTGGATCAACTCTTTTCCTTCTTATCAACCTCTTTGACTTATCTCCAAGTGAATCAAATAAAGCGAACATATCTCCAATATAGACAAACTCTTCTTATTTTTTAGTTCTAACTTAATTTTTATCATCAAAAATAATAAATTTATAAAATGTAACCACATTCTATTCCATATAAATAGTTGAAACTTTACCCTTTAGTGGCTCCCTAGAACAATTTTATTAGCTTCCTATGACATCTTGAGAGATTTCATTTTGATTATCAATTAATTAAAATTGTTCAAGATATTAAAAGAGTTTTTGATACCACTCTTCATAAAATCCTTGTTTATCTTCATTTTTATTTTCTTGAGGCTCACTAGGAACCACTACATCTTCTTTGTATCTTTATTTATCTCATGTTTAGGATTGTTACCTTGTGAAGCCATTGTTAAAATCTCACAAGTTTTTTCCATGTGATCTTAAATGTCTTCATGATACACTTCTTGATTCTCACTTGCATATAAAATTTGAATTTTATCCTCAAGTGCTGAAACATGATATTCTTTTATACCAAATTCAAGATCATTTAACCAACATAACTCTTGATCATCATATCTTAACAAATTTTCCTTTTCACCTAGATGTTCTTCTTGTGCCTTCGATATAATAGGTCCTCTTTCCAAAAGGGAGATGATGGGAGGGAAAGAAGTTTCATTTGATGGAATATTAATATAGGTCATTATTGGTTTCTATTGAATTGGATTTGGGATTTAAGATGCACTAAGAAGGCTTTGAGATTGGGAAGTAATAGTTTCATTTAAGAATACATTGAAAGGAGGGAAAAAACTTGTGTTAGGGATGCTTCATTCTTATCTTTCCACTCAACAATCAACCTCTCACATTTTTATATGCCTTAATATTTATGGAAATTTTCAAAAGGATTATATTAGGGGCTTAATAAACTTGGAATATTTCTTTGTTTGGCTTTTACAACTTTCTCCATCTCTTGATTTTGCATTGGCATGGGAGAAGGATATTTCTCAAGAGTAGGCATGACATAATCAAGGGTCTTAGTCTATAAGGTTTCTAATATGGAATTTTTTTATTATCTTGGGTATGATTTAGTAAATATTTCATAGATTTATACTATTTTATAGGATTATGAGTCCTAAAGCTTATAATTATGATGTATTCTCTCTTGAAGGTTTAATGGGTTTTAGTTCTTGTTTCTTATTTTGGGATTTTGGACTTAATTATTTTTACTCTCATGGATATCTATTGCATTTCTTCTCTTTTAGCCTCATAATATCTCTTGAATGATTATATATTTTTCTTATGTATATGGGGCTGATATGAAATTTATTCTTAATGCTTGTTGTATTTATCTTCCCTATCACTCTTCATACATTGTCTCTCAAAGTCAAGTATAATTTCTTGTACGCATTTTTTAGGATTATTAGAAATAACATGACTTTTCCAAGGCTAATTGGAAACATGATTAGGGGTGGGAGGGGGTAAATATCATGGGAATACTAATATACTATTGGTTCAAGAATACTTAAGGTTAATCCATTAATTTCCTTAAATATATATGAAGGTACAAAAGATGCATTTTAACAAAATGGATTATTGAAATACATACCAATTGATGTTATTTAAGAAGTTATACTGCTTAAAGCAGATGTATATAGCTTAGAGTCACAATATTTTTAGTACTTGATTAGTTTATTTTCTCTAAATTTCTAAAATTGGCACAAATTTTTATTAGTATTCTAAACTATTATCCTATTGAGCATGTTAGAAACTATGATCACTCAAAAGTGCACCCTTACAATAATGTGTGACTATTCTCACTCCTATTGATACAATGGAAACTATAAAAAGTGTGTATGACCTTATAATGGATATAATATCTAAATTAATGGATGGATACCTTTATTACACTCACCTACTTATCTCTAAACTCTCTAATTATATGCTTTATTGACTAGGAAAAAGGGGAAAGGAGAAATGCTCAAGCTAAAAATAGATATGAAAAATAGAAAATTAGGGTGATTCACCAATTTGAAATTTAATTATGAAAAAACTTGACACTCTTTATAATATAAATAAATTTTACACATCCACTTCATATTCATATAATTACTTTTACATTAGTATTTCATACATAAGTCTTGACAAACACTCACACTAGTTTGGAAGGAATGAATAATGGTTGAATTCACTTATAGATTAGGTAGAAATTAGATTTAGACACTTTATATGACCTAAAATAATTATAATTTTCTGAATAAAGTTGAAAATTATAGACATAAACATAGGAAAACAAATCATTCACTAAGTTACATCAATTAACATAAGACACACACTTCATGAACAACTTGAAAATGGTAGAAAAATCATTTCTTTATTGCCTCAAAAGTAATGTAGTGAAATTTTTTGTAGATTTTATATAATAAAAAATTATAATATGATCATATAATTCTCAAAAATGAAAAAATATATATAAAAGGAATCAAGAGAGCGAGGAGACAAGGCAACCCTAAATTGGATGAGTCAACATGCTAACTCATAGTTCACTCTTCCTTTACCCAAAACTCCATCTCAACCTTGAAATCCAACCCCAAATTCCCAATTCAAACATATAGTATTGGATTTAAAACTTCATATTATTTGAATATGGCATAGGAGAGGGAGATAATTTTGAAAGATTTATGTTCTTGTATACTTTGATTGTTGAGTCTTGAAGAGATCTCCAGTTAACTACTTTTGAAATTATATTGAACTTTTTTTGATATTGTACTTCACTCTTTTTAATATTCAATGCATCTTGAATTTTTAATTCAATTACCTTTATTTCATCTTTGAGTTTGACTTGAATTATCTTCACTTGTAGATTGGAGTTTGACTTGAGCTTCTTGACTTGCATCTTGTATGTATGTTTCTTTTTGTTTGCTTGAATTTTTAAAAATTTAGATCAAATGGAGAATAGTAGAGAGGGATAGGATATTTTTTATACATGGATACTCTTTATTAACCTTTAATTAATCTTTAAAACCAACACTTAACCTCTACTTGATATCCACTTAGCAAAGAACACATGTGTTTAACTAGGCAAGGTTGTTGAATGCACAATGCATTAATTAAATTGGTGAATTATCTTCTTTCTCAGGGGTGGCACAAAAGTGTGAGAGATTATATGTTTATTATTTTATAAATCCATGAAAAATACATTTTAAAATTGTATTAGCTAATGGATAATCACAACTCTCCATACTGGTTCCTCCTAGACATATTTATCTTCTATGGTTTTGATAAGCTTCTTAAATGCACCATGAGAATATGAAAATTATGAATTTGATTTTTTTTAAAATATAATGAATATCAATACTATTTTATAATAATAAACATAGTGTAATAGACCTCAGATAAATTTTTTGTCCAAATTCCACTTACAACCTCCAAAAATGCCATTTTGTGTTCTTTAAGTCTCAAGACACCTTAATTTAGATTAGGGGTATAACATGAGTTCTAGGCCTCAAAATAAAATCCTATTATAATTATATATTTGTCAATGGCTCAAACCTTTAAAAGTTTTAAAATCTCAAAAACTCTTCACCAAACCCTCAAATAAAAATTCACAAAAAAGTGTTTGCTTGCTGCCTGTAGGGTGACTTGGAGATGTTTTTCAATGAGCTAAGCCTAATTTGAATTGGTTTTAATTAAATTATAATGTATCAAGACATTTAAATAAATTATAAACAATTTCAAATCATTTTTTTCCATTATAAGGATGTTGAACACTCATTTCCAACTCCATTTATGATGAGAATTATGAAAACCTTGACTTCATGAAAAATCCAATGTTTTGAAATTTTATATATCTTAAAGTATATTTAATAAATTAAAACACTTTTAAAAATTTAAAAACATCATAATAAACCTCCATGTCAAATATAAAGAGATTTCATATATTAAAACTCAAAATATGTACTTTTTGGTGTTTCCTAGTTTGTACAATCTCATTTTTGAATGCCTATAGGTTTGATTTTTGATATTTTATTGAGTTTTATGAGGCATAAATACCAAATTAATTTGAAATTTTAAATTTTAAATTTGAAAATTTTATATTATAATTATTCCAATCATTTTATATGCTCATACAATCTATTAAACCTCTGAAAAACGTAATTTTTTACTTCTCTTTTACTTGTTTGAAACCCTACAACATGTACCTTTACCTTTATTCATTATTTGACTTAAAAAAATTATTTTTTAAGGATTATTAATATAATTTATGCCACATAATATCTCAAACAAATTTTCAATTTTATCAAAGAACTCAAAATGTAAACACATTGCCTAAAACTGAGCCATTGGGGTTTTAGAAGAGTTTTAGAGCATCTTTCCTTCTTAATGATTGTTCATAAATTTAAGAACATATAACCTGAAATAAATTAATAAAATATTTATATAATATTTTCATAAATATTATCATAAAACCATTATAACCAACTCTTCTTTTTATTCATGAAATGAACATTTGAAAATTACCTTTACTAGCTTGCAACTAGCTAGTTACTAGAAAAGAAGAAACCCCTTTCAAAATTTGGACCTGTAAACTATTAATGAAAATGGTTTTATATTTATTAAGGTTGTATTATATTTTTTATAACCTAATAATTCCTCCCTCCATTAATAGAGTCTTTTTTTAAAACCCTCACATAAGGAACTTTGACCAATTGGGGCAAAATTTGTCAACATAAACATATAAAGAGTAATGGTACAAGATAATCAACAAATAAATAAAATAAAGAATATAAATATAAATAAAATAAAAAATAAATTTTCCAATGAGACCTCATATAAGGTTTATATTAAAATTTCACACAATCTAAGGGACATACAATACAATAAAATACAATAATCATATTAAAATTATTGAACAAGTAATACAATATAATTTAATAGAAAGTAAGGAACATACTCAAGGAAGTGTATAAATGGAAAATTATGGAAAATATAATAAACCAAAATTAACCAAGCATATTAGTTCTTAGAAATATGTGTTAAAAATCAATGTTAGTTACATATCATATCAAGTACAATGTGAAATGTATAAACATGGATATAGGCATTTGTAAGTATGTAATATCAAACATGATAATGAAAAGTGATCATATAATAATGAAAATTTATATTATCATGTTAAAATAATAAAATTCTCCCAACATACTTAGGATGTGAGTGGAGGTAAGTCCGAACATTTGTATGTACATATATCATGTATCTAGGTATGCACATGTCATTCTCAAACGAAGCATTAAACATGTATATACATGAAATAAATAATATTATATCTATTAACATGAAGGAAAAAATTATGCATAATAAATAGTACAACTAATAACATGCTAATTATTTTTGGTATTTTAAATTTTTTTTAAAGTTTTTGCTATGTTTGGAATATTTGTTTTTTTTTAAATTTTGGAAAAGGTAAAGTCTAGATTATTATATTATCTAAGGAATGATCATATGTAAGTTGTATAGAAACTAGATATGAAATCAATTTGGTGTTATTTTTTAGGATCATGTATATGTGTAATATATAACAATTTAAGATCTATAATGCTTTGTGTATGTATCATATAACATTGTGGTCTATCAGTGGTAATAAGAGTAGGGGTTTGTGGAAACCATAGCTTTGTGTTGTGTGGTTTATGTTAAGTATCAATAATTATAACATGTGTATATGCTCTATATAACTTATTATATTGTGTATTATTAGATGAGGATTCCATATAATCCACTATGTATCTTTGATGCAATGGTCTATCAAGTATGGGTTGCCTAGGAAACGAGATTGCTTATTTCTTACCCTTTCATTAAGGATTAACCTTAGTAGGTTTTATAATTAGCTAACTTGGAATAAATTATTTATGTTCAATTGGATGTTTATATGAAATTATATTAACTATGACCACTCTATTATAGTGAATGTATTTCATACACCCATGCACCGTGGAAGGTACTGCACAAAATTTATGTATCCAAAATCATCCCACTAACATATAATATACTGCTATATACAATACAACTAATAATTTATTGACCACATGTGCTAGGCCAACCTATAAAGGTAATTAAATCTCACTAAGAACATATTTTGAGGTCTTATGTAATTATTTGACCACTTCTATTGAAGGGCATAAATCATCATGTATATATCTAGAATATTTAACTAATTTCAAGTGCAAACATTTTATCCATCACCATTATCAATCATAACACTACAAATAAGATGGTAATTAATTTATAGTTCAATAAATAATGAATGGTTATCTAATCCATCATCCAAAATCTCACTATCATTGAAAGTATCAGAGGGTTTCTAAACCATAAGAGTTATATGTCATATATAAGTACCAATAATCCCATATAATGGGTGCCCATAATGTGCTGTATGTGGATGTATGATATATTCCATCCACACTTCCATATTATTTTGATAATGATATTAAATAGGTCATTAAACATCTTTTGGTTTTGATGGTCACAAGGTTGTGACCCTGAATCTTTGGGAGGATCATCAAATATAAGCTATTTAATATCGATAAGGTCTTGGATATTATTCTTTAAGGTCTAATATCAGTAATTATAATACTTAGGTCCCTAGTGATATTAAAAATAATCATTTACATCATATCTATGAGGTAGAGGTCTACTCGTATCAATCTATATGGGATGAGGGAGATGTTAGCAACCTAAATGGCACCTTATTTGAAGGCTAATTTCTCAAGATCTCCTTCACACCTAGACTAACTTGAGAATGATCTAAGGTTTGGAGCACCTAAACTCATACCATACCTTTAGTTTTGATGAGGCTATCTCCTCTAATGTATCACTTAAGCTCTACTTACTAAAATAATATGATTTTGTGATAAAAAGGGTAAGAAGGATAACTAAAAGATAAATCTTGTCTATTAATGTTGATACACCTATATTTATAGTTCATCCACTCTATTTGAGCTCTTAAAACACTAATAAGATAGTAAAATAATTGAATCTACAACTCTAAATGACTATTATGCGTCAATATTTCATATAGAGGTTTTATCAGGTGATAAAATCATGAGGGAAATGATAGATTAGGCCTGATTCAAGGCACTGACCAGTTAATTATATCGACTATTAGCTCATTTGAATGACACCAAGAACTAAACATGACATGCATAAGTTAGCATACTAGTAGATAGGTGAGATTAGGACCTAACAAGGGAGAAAATACTAACACATATTCAAATAAACTAATATAAAAATGCTATACCAAAATATGGAAATCTAAAAATAGTCATTTTATTATGTCAAAATTTTACAAAGCTCAATCTTCATAGAATCTAGTCATGCCTAATAGAGGGATCTGCAAAATGGCTTCAGAGCTTGAATATATAGAAAATAGAAATAACTATAGAAAATATGGAATATAGGTGAGAAGAATAAGTAAATTGGATCTTAACTCAATCCAATATCCTTTTACAATTATACACAATAGTCTTCAAAAAGTGTCTTCATGTTGAAAGTTTCTGTATGGATTCCTTGTTTGGCATTGGAAAGATGGTGGTCCCTTCTTGAGTTGTTGAAGATTATTTGCATGCCTTCTACACCAAAAATTGGTTGATAAATCCAATTTCAAGTGATTTTTAAGTTATTTAATTCCTTATATTTCATGAAAACAAAGGAATATGTATGTATTCTTTAGTCAACTCATTATTGGTCAACTTAGAGTCAAGGCACTTTAAGACTAGTTAACTGCCTCTCTATCCCCTCCTTGCATGAAATAACACTTGAAGGCTAAAATTTCATGATAAATAAATTTTAATATCAGATATTTGGCCTATATATTTCAAATCAACTCCTTGATTACTCCCTTCAATGCTAATCCTCTCTACTTCTTTGATCAAATAGGCCTATTAGGCTAATTAGGCCTAGTAGCCTACTTTTTGTATTTTAAATCCATTATAAACTATGAAAAAACCATGGAACCTAGAAATACAAAGATTATTATACCTTTAACATATCCGCACACCATTAAAAGGTGATCTTTATGAAGAAACTCTTGCAACTCAGTCACCATGGTTGATTAGGTCAATTTTACCTCATTTTCTTATATAATGTCTATTTTGAATGAGATAGTAAGGAAACTTATAGGAATATATATGACCAAATGATGATTTGAGGAGGAATAACAATTCTTATGATCTGATCTCCATGGATTGGATTTCATGTAGACTGCTTTCTACATCATTATTTGTGCTTTTTTATCTCAAAAACCTATTTCATGCCATGATCCATACAATTATATACAAAAAATTAGAATTTATTGGACCATATCTAATATTAATTTATGTTTAAATATGTTTTATGTTGATCCATGATGTTTTTATTGTAATAAAAGAGACTTTTCTCAAAACTAGTCGTTATGAGGGTTTGGGAGGGTTCTGGAGCTAAACATTCTTAAGGATGGTTCATAAAGCACATAAATACAAACCCAAACTTATTTCCATGAATATATAGTGTATGGACCAACTCAACATCCCTAAGAAAATTGGGCTCCCATGTAAAAGGTATGAAAAGATATCCATGTGAAGAAATTTACCTGTAGGGTTCGTAAACATTCTCAACATGCTTACGCTCTTAGAAATTTTTCATAAAGAATATACAATAAACCAACATAAATTATTAGTTAATTATAATTTCATATGGGTAATTAAATAATTTTAATATAATTTTTCCAAACTCGTCATGTGGTGAATGATACAAACATTTGATTAGGTGGATTAATGGGTGTTTAGAACTACAAAATTTGAATTTCCTCCTTGGACTAAAATTGACTCCTTCATTTCCTCTCCCTAATTTAAATAATCATAAACATCATACATGTACCATGTAAATATATCAATCTCAATGTGTAATCATTTCTTGATAGGGCTTGAAAATGTCTTTTGGTGATATAGGCCTTCTAGGCCTAGAATTGAGTTTTAGCCTAAATCTCAGTTTTGATGATTGAATGAAACTAAAAATTATATCAGGTGAAAAAAAACATAAAACCTCCATTCATACCTCTTCCCAATTTTTTTTTCATATTTAATGACCAAAAATTTAACCTTGCTATTTCTTGCTTTTGAGACTACTTATAGACAAACAGTTGAATATGTAAAAAAAAATAAGGCTCTCCACATATATAATGGTCTTTAGGATTATATTTAGGATTAATCAAGTCATGAGGACCATGTGTACAAACTTTGGGGTCTTAATTCTTCTTGTAGATGTCATAAAACATATGAACTCTCTAAAAAATGCCTCGAAATGCTAATTGTGTATACATTTGACTATGTTGATGTATATGGGGGTGACTTCATATAAAATAGAATATTTTAATACCAAATTAAAACTCTTTTAGTGCTTAATAGTCCTCTAAAATTGTCTACAACCATCTCTCACCCTTATTCTAGCATGTTTTAACATCAAACAAGGTCTCTAGTCCTCACATAGTCTCATTCCATATAGTTAACCTGTATTATACCTTCTTTGCTAAGTTGGCAGTTCCCTAGTACTTGAAAAGAGTCTTGAAGATGCTATTTACAATTATATTTTTTTAATTCATTCATAAACCTCACTTTCTTTGGATAAGGTCTTTGAGTTGCACTTGAATAGGTGACTATTTGAGTAAATAGACCCTTAGTATGGCTGTGGGAAACTATGTGTTGTTTCTGACTATTTCAACCTACTACTTTGAGCCATAATTATTTTTCTAACTTATCACATCATCATATTTCATTAAAATTCCATTAATCACATCACATTGTCTTCTTTAATCACTTCTAAAGAATGATACTTCCCTTTAGACTTTGTGCTTAAAATTCCTTGTAGATGGCTATAGGCATGTCCTCTCCATAGTGACCTTGACTATGCTACTTAGTGTTTTGAGGTTAATCATTATGTCTCCATGTTTTCTTATATCATCATCAATTAATCATGAACTTTATTATGTTATGAAACCCCAACACCGATAACCTTGACCTGAAAACCCTCTATAAGATGAAGATGTGACTCTGTTTATTCTCAAATCCCTTGTATGGATGTAGCTATGACTATGTTTCATAAGTACATGGATCCCCATATTATGATTATTAATGAACTCATATAGTATTTTTACTTGAAAATTATCGTTAATCATAAAAATCATTATATGCTATGTCCTCATTCCTTTCCAAGCTTAGAAATTTGACTATATATGATGGTTGTAAGTCCTTTATACATACTACAACAAGGACATTTTGTGCTCGGAGTGTGTGAATAAAACATAAGGTATCTTTGAATATCTATATTCTATGATTATCATTTTATAAAAATCAATAACCTTCTTAAATTGGTCAAACCCTTTTATGTACATTCATAGCACCATTCACCTACTTGATTGTAGTTCCTTCTTGGTAGTTGTAGGTCTCCCTTTTTATGGTTATAGGTCACCACTTCCTCTTCTTAAACCCTCATTAAAACTTTACATGCATTTTTCCATTGAATTATTCATGATATTACATATCTCAATGATATTCATGTCTTTTGATGATAAAATTAGCCTCCTTGACCATTAATAAGTCCTAAGACTACCAATTAGGCCTTCTTTGAAATAACATAGGCTTGTATGTGCCTTTTAGCAAAGATTTATGACTAAATATGAGTTTGGTCACTATTTAAGGTTCTTTTAGTAATTACTATAAACAACATCCTTTAATATTGTGTTTTTATGACTCCATGCCTCTTTTTCTAGAAGATAAACCTATTTTTTAGAATATACTTTGTTGTCCCCAAAGTCTGTCACTCATTTTTGGGACAACACATGAACTATTTTTGGTCTTACAAGCCAAAAACACTCTCTTCTCTTCTAAAAAATTGTTATGAGCCTTTAAATTCTCTATTTTTCAAAAAAATTTAGCTAAGGGACCCTACAGATGATTTCTACAGACTCCATAGGTAGAATTCTATGAACTCTGCACGCTTAAATCTACAGACTCTACAAGCTGATTTCTACATACTCAACATGCTTGAAATTAGTAGGTTCAATGGATTTAGTAGGTAATTTCTCTCAAAGGAGAAATTTTCTAGCACTTAGGCATTTTTAGGTTTGGTTCAATGCATTGGTTCCACCAAAAAGGGTTCATTGGCAAGCTTTAAAGAGTCAAGCACTTTGTCAAAGTTCATCAAGTTCAACTACTTCACAGTTTTACAACTTCAAATACTTAGTAGAAAATAAAGGCTTGAAACATTGAAGCATTGAACTATTGAACCTTGAACCATTTTGGTTTAACGGTTCAATAGGTTCAATGACCAAATGGTTCAATGTGTTTGGTTCAAAAGATCAAAAAGACTTAGCCAAATAAAGAGAATGAACCGATTGAACCATTAAACTATTAAACCAAAGATGGTTCAATCGGTAGGTTCAAGGGGCTGCCCCAAAGTCAAAGGAATAAGGGCCCTTATGGAGGGTAGTGAACCAAGGCCAAGTTCTCTTATGGAGCACAATGAACAAAAGTAGACAAAGTTGGAATTTATTCAAAAAAATGACTAAGGCCAGAAGAAAAGAATCCTTCAAACTTTTTCCTGAGGATATGACTAAGTGAAGGAACCATTGGAATTCTGTTGGGAAGATTTTCATCAGAAAAAAGAGATAAGGATTTTCGGGCTTTTCCTTCAGACAAAATGTCTACAGGAATTCTTTCAAAATTTTTGGCTGAAGGAAAAGATCGAAAAGCCAAAGCCTGGTGGAAAAGGATAAAGCCAAGGAAGATTTCCTTCAGACAAATTGTCTGAAGGAATTCCTTAAAACTTTTTGTTTGAAGGAGATCAAGGATAAAGCCCACCAAAGAAACAAAAGCCCATCGAAGGAAGTAAAGCCTGAAGGCCACCTGAAAGATCTCAAAGGGTAGGTACCCTTGTGGGGGGCACTTGACACTCAAAAAAGGACAATTTGAAAAGCCTAAATGGACACCTTCCCTTTAGGGTGTTCCAAAGGTTTGATAAAGATGCAGAACTAAGCTTCTCTCAGAGTCCTGCGAAGGGTGCCAAGTGGAAATTATAGAAGGTTTTAATGTTTTTTTATAAATTTAGTGGAAGTCACCATGTGTCCCTTGTAAAGATTGGTGGAAGCTGCCAAGTGTCAACATCCACAATTTCTTCCTTTTGTTTCATTATTGAGTAAGGACTGTGGTGGGCCCTAGGTGAGTTACTAAAAGTAAGTGAAGTACACCAAGTGTCATCATCTGTTTGAATCTAAATGAGTCCCAAATGTTTCTATAGTGTTTCTAAAGCTCAGTGGAAGATTTCATGTGTCATATTTTGTAAGACTCTCAAAAGGTATCTAAAGCTTCTATAAGTTAAGTGGGTGTTGCCAAGTGTCCTCACCTATTTCTTAGTGGAATGTGCCACTTTTCCCCATTCCCCTTTTGAAGCTGCTTAGGCAAGAAGTGTTGTGGGTCCCATTTTCTGTAAGCTAATAAAGTTTCAAAGCAGTAGATTGTGACATATGTCAAATATGGTGAACTCCCAATACAAAGCCAAAGGAATTGTTGAAGAAGATGATGGGCCCACAAATGTCAAAGTTGAGCATCACAAATTAAATATTGGCTTTCAAATGATGATGGAATTGAAGACATCAAATTTGTGGCTATAAAGTATCCATTGATCTTTGCAAGCTTAAACATGGACCTAACGGCATTCAAAGACCTTCAGGCCAAAAGGAAGAACTACCAAGAGGAGGAACCAAAAGAAATAGAAAGGGGAAAAGATAGCTCGAGGGCTCAAATCACAATAGAAAGAGGGAAAGGCCAAAATATCTACGTAGTAGATATTCTAGTCGGTAGAACAGTCTTCAAGGTAGATTTTTGAGCCCTTAAACATTGAAGACATAGCCTATTTGTCTCCCTTAGAGTAAAGACAAAATGGACAGCTACAAAGACATTAGAGGGGACATACCCAATGATCCAGACCTAGGAGAAGACATTTGAGATGAAATTACATGCCATAGTTAAGGTAGCCACCCTATTCTAGCATGGGTCACTTACAAAACTAAAAATACACTTAAGGCATTGAATGCATAGTACAGGCCATTCCATGAAACAAAGCACCAAGTCTTTCTTGGCTGCTATATATTGTAATCTCTTTTATTGTTTTGAGGAGATATTTTTGATAAAAGAAGCAAAACTTTGCCAAAATTGAGAGGCTATCACTGAGACTTTGAGCTCATGTTATTAATCATATTTCCTTATTTGAATGAGAAAGAAAGTTACTTTAAGGCTTTGTGCTATCATAGCTTATGTAATTTAGGAGATTGATCTTATGTCTGTCTTCTAAATGTATTCTTGTCCATTTGATGAAATAAGCAAAATTTGTGGAGATAATCAGGAAGGTGTCCTGAAGCCAACTATGGGAAGACTTTGTGGTACCTACAGTTGCCTTTAGTGTGTTTAGATGTTTTCTATTTTTTATGTAAAGGACCTTGGGATGAATCTGTGCCCTCATTTTTCTCTGTATCTTACTATTTGGGCAGCTAAAGTGGAGACTTTATGCTATACTTCATTATGTTGGTTATTGCACCCTGTTACCAGTCACTTGTCACTACTTGAAAGAACTCTTGTTGTTTCTTGTACGACCACTTCTGAAAGAAGAGAAGTGCCTTTAGTCTCTTCACCAATTTTCTCCTTTTTTTGTGAGCATCATCGCTAAAAAAAGAGAGATAGATGGTGTTACCCTACCCCTAAGTGTTATTTTCTACATATATTTATAGTATATAGCCCCTTCATACCTATAGGGAGCCTCCCATTGATGAGAGGAGAGATTTTTCCCCTTTTGATATGGTAAACCTACACACTAGGCCAACCAATATTCCTTGTTATGGTTGATCAAACCTATTTTTCTCATCAGTTAGCTAATTGATAAAATATTCACCCAATAGCTTTTTGGTGACTCCACTAGGGAATTCACACAAGTAGTTGTTATCCTTATCCATTACATATTCTGATGACTCTAATCTGGGTCTTACCCATTATCATTATAGCCTTCTCCATTTCCATTATCTAATCTATTCTACAAAACTATAACTACTGGGGAAGAATAAGTAGTTTGAAGCCTCAAGCTTTAAGTTGAAGCAGGATGAATCCTCTCTTATTTTTATCCTATAATCTGGTAACTCCATGTTATACCAGAAGCCAGAGAACCCAAGGTCTTGTTGACCAGGTCTTTGAGTTGGTGAAGCAAGTAAATTTTGATTTGTTTCCTCCACAACCTCAAGTTCAACAATCTAGGAGTGTTTCTCCGATCTGTACCAGGTCACCAATACAAGGTAGAGCTTCTTTTTTTGCTATCACCAGAGATTTACCTATACATACTCCATCAAGATTTTTTATCCCTGCTTTCAATAATCCAATCATGGTAGTTCAAGGCCCTTGGGGTAACTCTTTTGGCCTACTAAATTTAACTCCACCTCTACATGAGATTTCATGCAGTTCAAAGAAGAATTTACCCAAATTCTTTAGTGATGGGAGAGTTCATCCTGATGAACATATTACAACCTTCAGCATATCCTATGGCGTGATAGGCATGGAATTTGAAGATGTAGCAATCTAATTATTTGTGGAAACACTACAAGGTGCTGTTGTAGACTAGTTCTACCACCTATAGGCTCAGTCAGTAACTGATTGGAACACACTCAAAGCTAAATTTGAAGCAAGGTTCAAGCCTGCAAAAGATGCACATGCCTTGCTGGCCCAGCTCATGCAAATGAAGAAATAACCTCATGAACCTATGAGGTATTTCATTGCCAAGTTTGACAAGCTGAGGAATCAAATTCCTGTCATTGCTCAACCTACACCTGAGAATCTAAAATGTTTTTTCATCAACTCACAACTACTTGAAGTGAGTTTTCTGCTAAGACGTTTTGGCCAAATAGACCTTGCTGCTACTTAGGACTTGGCTACTAAAGTGGAAGATGACCTTATCTTGGTAGGAAAGATAAGGAGATACCCTAATAAAGGTAAATCCTTTTCATCTTTTAAATACTCACCTACAGCCACCACTCATCCAATGGTGTAGAAATTAGCCAATGAGTTACTTGCTTTTAGAAAGTAAATGGCGCAGGGGATATCCTCCTCTCCTGCATACATATATGTGCCAAGGAAAACATTTTAGAATCAATCATATCAAGGCAATGCTACCAAGAATCAAGGACAAGAAAATCATCTTCCTCCTACACAGAGGAACCTGACCATTGAAGTGCCTCCAACTAACTCAGTAGTTGGATATCTAGAAATAGAACATGATTCCTCTTTCAAACCTGATTTTGATCAAGAAAATGACGTTGATCTCTTCATGGAGGACCAAGAAGAATTAGTTGGTGACTCCAACATTAGTTTCTTGAATTACCAAGATGAACCCAAAAGTGAAGGTGAATAGCTAAGGGATCATATGCTATGTTTACCTGGTCCAAGAATTAGTCAGCCCAACAAGCTGATAAAGAGAAGATAGAGGAGTGACCTCAACCAACAATCTCAATTGCTAAGTGTGGACCACTTTGCCCTTCCAGCCAAAGGATCCGGTGATTGCTAAAAAGGTGAGTACCTAAATTGCACCTTTACCTCCAATTTCAAATTTGTAGACCTGTCCTCTCCTCTCAAAAATCAAAAAGATGAACTCCCATCCTCTGTTCCCAATTCATTTCAAACATTTGATATAATTGACTATTTAAAGGAAACCAAAATTCAAATGACTGAATTTGAATTCCTACAATCCAACCCTGATCAGTTGGATAAATTGGTTCAATGTGTAAAGAACCAAACCATCCAAGCAAGATAAGAAGATAAGAAGGTAACTCATGATCTCCCAAAGAACATGTCTATCCCAAACAACCTTGACATTACTCCTCTCTCGGCCCCTAGGAAAATAAAGCCTTTATATGTTTCCTTGTTGATAAACGGTCACAAGATAAGTAATTGCATCATTGATTCCAGAGCTTCATAAAATGTCATGCCTACCAAAGTGGTAGAATCTCTTGATCTCACACTGACAAATACATTTAGGAGATGTTTCTCCATGGAGAACAAAAAAGTCCCATTGTTGGGATAAATCAAGGATGCTTAATTTGCATTTGCAGCATTCCCAGATAAAAGAATCAAGAAGATTGTCTTAGTGGCTGATGTCCCAACATCATACGACATCCTTCTTGGCCAAATTTTTTGCAAGGATGTTGGTTGAAATTTGAGCATGGACTTATCTAAGGTGTGAATCCCTATGAAAGGCATCATGAAGAGGCTACTTCCTAAGAAGGAAGTAAAATATGTGGTCACAAAGACATCAGCCCCTAAAGCTCAAATTTTGTTTGAGTCTTCAAGCATGGGTAATTATTTCTTGACCATAGAGGATATTCATGTTTCAACTAATGAAACTTTAGAAAATGATAATCTAAAAATTGGTTCAGATGGAATAGCAGTAGACATGATAGAGCATAGTGTAAATGTAGAAGAATTCCCCCTTCCAAGTAAGGAGAAATCTAAGGAAAACTCAGTCTCAAATGATGTATGGATGCTGGAATTTGATGACAGCAATTCCTCTACCAGTTTAGGATCTAGGTTGTATTGATATCTCCCCAAGGATATATTTTTCCTTCATCATACAAGTTTTAGTTCAGCAATACTAATAATACTACTGAATACGAATCTCTTTTTCTTGGATTGAAGGCTGCTACAGATAGGGGTGTCAAGATCTTTCATGCTAAAGGAGATGTTGAACTGGTGGTTTGTCAAGTGAAAAACCTATGTCAAAGAAAAAATGAGAGATTGCATCACTACTGCAATTTGGTTTGGGACCAAATTGAAAACTTTGATGCTTTCAGCATCTCTGCAGTTCCTAGGGAATTTAATGATAGAGCTAATGCTTCAACTATTTTAGCAACTCTTCTAGTTCCTCACCTTGATTTTAAGGGAGACAAGTACACTATAGAATTGGTCTTTTGACCAAGTGTGCCTAATAATACTAGTCATTGGTAGGTGTTTAATAATGACAACCAAATCATTGCCTTCTTGGAGTAAAAAGATAGCTTTGAATAGCTGCACTTTGAAGGCAGTGAGCCTCAAAAATTTGAACCAGATCTTGAGTCAACTTCAAACGTAGGTGAGGAATTCCTATAGCTGAAAGGAAATATAATTCCTAAAGGCTTGGTTTCCCTTGAGAAGATATTTGACAAGAATGATAGATTCATCAAATAGCAAAAAATGTATTCAAGCTCCTCCCAGGAGTTTGATCAAGTAAATTTGGGTACCATAGAAGATCCCAAGATGGTGAACATTGGGAAGTGTTGCACTCCTAAGGAGAAATCCAAATCCATTGCTCTACTCCACCAGTACATGGATGTCTTAGCATACTCCTATGATGATCTGAAGTCACTCAGGCCTAAAGAAATCCACCATGACATTCCTCTCAAAAGTGATTTAGTGCCTTACAATTAAAAATCTAGATAGTACAATCTAAAGATATCAAGTACTATTCTATTTGAAATATATAAAATGCTAAATACTAGGATAATCTTCCCAATCCATCATTCCACATGGATTTCTAACATAGTACCTATGAGGAAGAAGAATGGCAAAATTTGCCTATATGTAGACTTCAAGAATTTGAATCAGTCATCCTTAAAGGATAACTATCCTTTTCCTATCATGGATCAAGTGCTTTAGATAGTGACCAGTTCAGAGATGTTACCAATGCTAGATGACTTCTCAAGATATAATCAAGTTGATGTTGGTGAAGTAGACCAACACAAGACTGCCTTCACCATACCTTGGGGCACCTTTGCATATTGAAGAATGCCATTTGGCCTGATAAATATTGGCACCAGTTTCTAGAGAGCAATGGACCTTTATTTCAAAGATAAAATGGGTAAGTTCATTATGGTATACCTTGATGACTTGACCATTTTTTCCAAGCATCACCATGACCATGTGTGCCATTTGTAATAAGTTCTGGAATGCTACCGCCAAAATGACATTTTTTTGAGCCCCAAGAAGTCTATCTTTGGGGTGACAAAAGGGAAGCTTATTAGACACATTGTATCTAGAGAAGGCATAAATATTGACTCAGAAAGAGTTAAGTCTATTTAGGAGCTTACTCTGCCGATAAGTAAGACTGCAGTTCACTCTTTCTTTGGAAAGGTGAATTTCTTAAGAAGGTTCATCCCTAAGTTTGCTGAGAAGACTTGACATATTGTAAACATGATGAAGGGAAAATCCATCTTCAACTAGACTAAAGAAGGCAAATTAGCATTATGAGATATCAAAATAGCTATTTCCCATGCCCCAACTCTAGTTTGTCTAGACTACAACAAGGAATTCACCATATATAGCTATGCTTCTGAACACACACTTTCAACAATTCTAGTTCAACAGAACCAAGGTGTGGAATCTCCCATTTCTTTCATGAGCTATCCTCTAAAAGCTCATGAGCTAAAGTACTCAAACATGGAGAAGCATGCCTATGCAGTGGTAAAGGTAGTGAAGCATTTCTACTTATACATCTTGAATTCACACGTTACTACCTTGGTTCCTGATACCATGTTTAAATCCATATTAACTCAACAAGAGTTTGGGACAAAAAGAGGAAATTGGATAGAAAAAATCCAAGATTTTGATCTAGTCATCAAGCTAATGAAGCCGGTACAAGGAAAAGGCCTATGCCAATTTATTGTTGATAACAAGCTAGCACAAATAGAGCATGAAGAATTAGAAGAAGAAGACACACCAACGGTCCTCTTTGTCTCTACCATGAATGAGTGGTACTCAAGTATTGCTCATTTTATTACATATGGGGAGTGTCCTACTCACCTATCTTATAAAGAAAGGAGGACTATCAAGTTGAAAGTTGCCAATTTTGTCCTTTGGGATAACGGCTTGTATAAGAGGAGCCTTGATGGAGTGTTCCTTCACTGCATGGATAAAGAGCAGTAGAACCAACTTTTGAGGTCCTTTCATAATCTAGCCTATGGAGGACATTTTTTTTCTCTTATTATTTTCCACAAGATTCTTAGAGCCAGGTATTACTAGCCTACTTTGTTCTAGGATACATACAAATGGGTATGAATGTCTGAACTGTGCCAATAGTTCATTAGAAGAAACAAGTTAGCTGCTATGCCTCTCAAGCTAGTGGTTATAGAAGAGCCATTTCAGTAATGGGGCATCGATTTCATTGGTGTTGTAAACCCATCTTCAAGTGCTAGACATGATTATGTCCTCATAGCCATAGATTACTTCACCAAGTGGGTGGAAGCTATCCCACCCAAACCTGCTACTTCAAGAGTAGTGTGTAATTTCCTCAAAGAGAACATCATTTCTAGGTTTGGGGTCCCAACCAAGGTTATCAAAGACAACACGACTTGTTTCACTTCCTAGGAGATTACTCAATTCTATTTTTACTATGGGATCACCCTCTCTCACTCTTCAGATTACTTTCCACAAGAGAATGGACAAGCAGAATCAAGTAACAAAAACTTGGTGACTATCATCAAGAAGCTAGTGGATGACAACCAAAGGACATGGCATAAAGCATTAGTTGATGATTTTTGGGTAGATAGAATTGCACCAAAAAGGATAATTAGTATGTCTCCTTTCCAACTTCTTTATGGGCTCAATGCTGAGATATTAATCACCTTAGAATTGCCATCATTGAAATTGGCTAAGGCAATCAAAGATCAGACTTATGAAAGCTCCATTGACAAAGGGATCATGTGCTTGAATGAGCTAGATGAGTAGCAAACTATGGTGGTGGACCAAATTTTTGCAACCAAAGTTGGGTGAAGAAGCTCTTCAGCTAGAAAGCAAAAAGTTGGGATTTCTAGATTGGAGATCAAGTCCTGTTATGGGACAAGAGAAGGGAACTAAAGGGAATGCATGGGAAGTTTGATTTCCTATGGAGAGGCCCGTTCACTATCCATGGTCTCAATGGTAAAAATATTTTCCTGTTGAAGTATCAAGATGGCACACCCTTTTCTTTGCCTCACAATGGGCAACATCTGAAGCACTTCAACTCTTGAAGTATCAGATAAGATCATTTGTACATGTGTATATTTGTATAGTCTTTAGTTATATTTTATGCTTTTCCTTTTCATTTTAATTTTTGTCACCTTGATTTCTTGTTGGTTAGCACAAATCCATAGGCCAATGTCACACTTGAAGGAACTGGATATTCTGGTCTCTACTCCCCTCAGTTGTTACAAAATTTCAACTTAAGGAAGTTCCCCAACTGGAGCCAGTTGTTGTCCCCAAAATCTGTCACTCATTTTTGGGACAACAAATGAACTATTTTTGGTCTTACAAGCCAAAAACCCTCTCTTATCTTCTAAAAAAATTGTTATGAACCTTCAAATTCTCTATTTTTCAAACTTTTTTAGCTAAGGGACTCTGCAGATGATTTCTATAGACTCCACAGGCATAATTCTATGAACTCTATAGACTTAAATCTATGGACTTTAAAGGATGATTTCTACATACTGAACATGCTTGAAAGTAGTAGGTTCAACAAATTCAATGGATTTAGTAGGTAAATTCTCTCAAAGGAGCAAGTTTCCAGCAGTTAGGCATTTTTAGGGTTGGTTCAATGCCTTGGTTCCACCAAAAAGGGTTCATCGAAAAGCTTCAAAGATTCAAGCACTTTGTCAAAGTTCATAAAGTTCAACCACTTCACAGTTCCACAAATTCAAACACTTATCTAAAAACAAAGGCTTGAACCATTGAACCATTGAGCCTTGAACCATTTTGGTTCAACGGTTTAATGGGTTCAACGACCAAATGGTTCAATGCATTTAGTTCAAGAGACCAAAAAGACTTAGCCGAATAAAGAGAATGAACTAATTGAAACATTGAACCGTTGAACAAAATATGGTTCAATTGACAGGTTCAAAGGGCTGCCCCAAATCAAAAGGAACAAGTTCCCTTACAAAGGGCAGTGAACCAAGGCCAAGTGCCCTTGCGGAGGGTAGTGAGCAAAAGTAGATGAAGTTGGAATTCCTTCAAAAAAATGACTAAGGCTAGAAGAAAATAATCCTTCAAACTTTTTCTCGATGAAATTACTAAGTGAAGGAACTATTGGAATTCCTTTGGGAAGATTTTCATCCAAAAAAAGAGATAAGGCTTTTCAGGATTTTCCTTTAGACAAAACATCTGAAGGAATTCCTTCAGACTTTTTAGCTGAAGGAAAAACTTGAAAAGCCAAAGCTTGGGAGAAAAGGATAAAGCCAAGGAAGATTTCCTTTAGAAAAATTATCCAAAGGAGATCAAGGATAAATCCCATTGAAGAAATAAAATCCCACTGAAGGAAGTAAATCCTGAAGGCCACCTAAAATATCTCAAAGGGTAGGTACCCTTGCGGGGGGCACTTGACACTAAAAAAAGGACCATTTGAAAAGCCTAAAGGGACACCTTCCCTTTGCGGTATTCCAAAGCCTTGATAAAGATACATAAATAATATTCTCTTAGATTCTCATGGAGGGTGCCAAGTGGAAACTATGGAAGGCTTTAATGTGTTTTTCTAAATGCAATGAAATTCACCATGTGTCCCTTATAAAGCTCGATGGAAGCCACCAAGTGTCAACATCCACAATTTCCTCCTTTTGTTTCATTATTGAGTAAGGACAATGGTGGGCCCTGGGTGAGTTACTAAAAGTAAGTAGAGTACACCAAGTGTCATCATCTGTGTGAATCCAAATGAATCCCAAATGTTTATATAGTGTTTCTAAAGCTCAACAAAATCTACCATGTGTCATCTTCCACAGGACTCTCAAAAGGTATCTAAAGCTTCTATAAGTTAAATGGGTGCTACCAAGTGTCCTTGCCTATTTCTTAGTAGAAAGCACCACCTATCCCTATTCCCCTTTTGAAGTTGCGTGGGCAAGAAGTGGTGTGGGTCCCATTTTCTATAAAAGTAGTAGACTATGACAGATGTCAAAGATGGAGCACTCCCAATACAAACCTGAAGGAATTGCTAAAGAAGATTATAGGCCCACAAACATCAAAGTTGAGCATTGTGAATTAACTGTTGTCTTTCAAATGATGATGGACATGAAGATATCAAATTTATGGCTATAAAGTATCTATTGATTTTCACAGGCTTAAACACAAACCTGAAGGCATTTAAAGACCTTTAGGCTAAAAGGAAGAACCACCAAGAGGAGGAACCAAAAGAACCAGAAAGGGAAAAAGATAGCTCAAGGGCTCAAATCATAGCAAAAAGAGGGAAAGGCCAAAATATCTATGCAGTAGTTATTCCATTAGGTAGAATACTCTATAAGGTAGATTTTTTAGCCCTTAAACATTGAAGACACGACCTGTTTATCTCCCTTAGAGTAAAGACAAAATGGACAGCTACATAGACATCAAAGGGGACAGACTAGATGATCTAGACCCAAGAGAAGACATTTGAGATGAAATGACATGCCATAGTTAAGGTAGCTACCATGTTCTGACATGGCCCCCTGACAAAACTAAAAATGCTTTCAAGGCATTAAATGCACATCATGGGCTATTCCATGAAACAAAGTGCCAAGTCTTTCTTGGTTGCTATATATTGTAATCTCTTTTATTATTTTGAGGAGATTTTTTTTATAAAAGAAGCAAAACTATGCCAAAATTGAGAGGCTATCACTGAGACTTTGAGCTCAGGTTGTTAATCATATTTCCTTATTTGAATGAGAAAGCAAGTTACTTTCAGACTTTGTGCTATCATAGCTTGTGTCATTTAGGGGATTGTTCTTATGTCTATCTTATAAATGTGTTCTTGTCCATTTGATGAAATAAGCAGAATTTGTGAAGATAATCATGAAGGTGTCCTAAAGCCAATTATGGGAAGACTTTGTGCTGCCTACAGATGCCTTTAGTGTGTTTAAATGTTTTTTGTTTATGTAAAGGACCTTGGGATGAATTTGTTCCCTCATTTTTATTCGTATCTTACTCTTTGGGAAGTTGAAGTGGAGACTTTATGCTATACTTCATTTTTCTATTTATTGCACCCTGTTACCAATCACTTGTCACTACCGAAAAGAACTCTTGTTATTTCCTATAAGACCACTTCTGAAAGAAGAGAAGTGCCTTCTATCTCTTCACCAATATTTATCCTTTGTCTATGAGCATCATCTCTAAAAAGAGAGATGGATGGTGTTACCCTACCCCTGAGTGTTATTTTTTGCATATATTTATAGTATATAGCCCGTTCATACCTATAGGGAACCTCCCCTTGATGAGAGGAGAGATTTGTCCCATTTTGATGTGGTAAACTTGCACACTATGCCAACCAATCTTCCTTGTTATCGTTGATCAGACCTATTTTTCTAATTAGTTAGCTGATTTACAAAATATTCACCCAACATACTTAATTGTCCTTTTTGGCATGTAGGTTGTCTTTAGGGATATAGGTGTTTTCACAAGTGGTTATAGGTATACTTTCTTGTGCCTTTCCTAATAAGTCATGTATATCTATTTTAAGCTCTGAATTATGGTTAAGAAACCCCATTTTTATCCATTATATTGGTAGTGCTTTAGCCTCTCATTACCTTGAAAGGTTTCTTAACTTGAAAAAACTCTTATCACTGTAGGCAGTGACCTAAAGAGTAGGCCTATAGGTGCATTTAGTTTTATTTATATCTATACTTTCATAAAATAAATACATGTATTTTGAGATCTATGTTGAGGTCACTCATCAAAAAGTTTATCCGTGCATCTAGGTGGTCAATCTCCACACGTTCTGAAGGCATATAGAACTTGACTAATGTAGCCTCAATATAGGCCTGTAGGTGTTTATAGTAACCTTGATTGAGAGAATATGAGTGTATATCAAGTATTTATGACCTAAAATGAGATCTCATTTGGATTGGAAACCTCCCTTGACTACTCATCTTTACCCAACCCTCATGTCATAATCAAAACTCTCAAGGACCATGCCCTTTCTCTCTCTTGATGACTATGTTTGACTATGTTTTACGGATTATGATTGTTCTTAACCTTAAGGAAGGCTCAAAAATCATGATTTGACCATTATCCTTATCATACCTATGCTTTATGTTATCCTTTTATAAAATACTTTTAAGAAGAAAATTTCTCAATTTTCTTTTGTTAGGTGATATCATTGCACACTTATGATGGAAAGTACTATGATTGAATGCCTCTTTCTTTAAATGTATATGATGTTTTCTTCATGTATATATCTTATTTTTCATGATCATGATGACTTCCATCATCTTGCCTTGTCACGATATTTACTCGATGGAATGGAAAAGGGTGAAAGGTTTGTGAGGTGACAAAAGAGGATGGAACCACATGAATTGAGGGTGAAAGTAACATAAAACATAGTGAAAAGACAATGTTATGATAGTGATAGGGTATGAACAAAGTGGAGGTGGAAAGGTGTATGAAGGAGTATGTCAAGACCAAGATGAATATTTATATCCAAACATGATCATATCATCATCACACCCTATCAATTTGGACACCTTTAGATAAGGATAATAGATTGAAAATGAAACATGGATTTTTGTAAAAACCTCAAAATATGGTAATTTTCCTTAAAGTTTGATAAACATGCCTTTTAAGGTGATTTGAGATAAAAAAGATGGGATATTCCATGAATCATTGGATAATTTACTGAGATTTTTTTTTTAAAAACATGACAACATGAAGTAAATCAAAGCCATGGAGGACACTAAGAAATATTGAAAGCCTCTCTCTCTCCTAGATTGTATAATTTCTCTTTAGAAGCATGTCAAACTACAAATTGCACTCCCTATCTTTGTGACATTTTTTTGAATTTGACATGTGTGTAAAATTAGTAAAGGATGCAATGGGAAGGTGGATTATATTCAAAATAATCTTTGAAAACTTTATTTTTCTTGAAATGATGCTCTAGTGAGGAGAAATTGAATATAATTGGTTGCCTTCATGGATGTAAAATTATATAATTATTATTGACTTAAAATTGATGATTAATGAGTGATAAGAGACTAATTTAAAAACCAAATGCTATATTAATAATCCTTTTGACTCTACTTTATTTACCCAAAAATTTAGACATGGAACTTCTCTCTCTAAACTGTACCAGCATCAAACCTAAAATTCTATCTCTATTTGCAAAGGAGGAAGGTGACTATAGGAGACCAATTTTGAGCCTATATGGAGAAAAAATTCCATGTAAATATTAATGAATATATTTCATATCCTCCTAATTTTTTTAAATATTCATCTATATAGTTGGTCATAAGATTTGTACTTCTTGTAAAATGAATGAAAATAACCTCCTTTTGCCTTTTACAAATAACTTAAGACCTCCAACACCAATTTGAATGTATGGTGAGGAAAAACATGGGTAAATAAAATTAATTAACACAAAATTTAACATTTTCCATGCTTTTGGAAGCCAAATATGGCACGTGTGAGTTAAAACAGGGTCCTTTTTGACTTAAATTTGCAATAAAACACCTTTTTAGCTTTTGAAACTTTAGAATAAGGATAATATAATGAAAATTAATATATTTATAGGTATTTTATATATTTTAATGACTTTTTTATGTATAAACCAATCCTTTTAAGCTAAAAAATCCATTTTTGAAGTAAAATATAGGGCTTTACAAGGAAAATCACCACTGAAAAAGGTTTATAATAGTATCAGGAAAAGTTTTGAATTATACAGGTTGGTATTTTTCCTTGACAAGACAAAATATCAACATTTATAGTGACTCAAAATTAATGATCAACTTTCTAGTCAAAATAACTTAGTGGATTTGACATGACAATGGAAATCTGAATCATTGCTTGATGACTCTCTTGAATGACATACAAAATTTTTGGACTTTTTAACACTTATTTTGACTATGAAAACAAGAATACTAAGAGGAAACAAAAAATAAACTAAGAATTAAGGACAATTAACCTATAAAAATATGAAAATAAGATAAATATAATAGAAGGAAAGCAGACTACTACTTGTGTTAAACACTTATTAAAATAAATTAAACCTAGAACAACTAACTTGGAGTGAAAAAATTTCCTCTAAGGTCAAATGTAAAGATATTTTGTCCATCATATAACCTTTAATCATGTTTTAAATTTCTTGGTATCTCTCTTTTTCAACTAAGAACATTTGCATCTCAAAGTCTCTTTGAGAAGCAACTAGTTCTTCTACTACCAATTTCAAGTACATGAGTTGTAGATGTGAGTCCAAGAAATAGTCATATTCCTTCTAGATTCATGAAATTTGAAACAAGAATTTCAATTTTTATTCATTCATGAACTACCAATTATGACCATGTTGGGTAATTTGATGTGTCTCATCTATCAAATATACAAGGTTGGCCTCTAAGAGATATGGATATGATATTTTGACTTCTTGAGGCCACTTGAGTTCATATTCAACTTCCCAGGATAAACAAACATCTAAAGATGAAGGGATAGTTGATAACCATGCCTAATATTCTCAAACATGTCATCTCCTGATAAAACAACTACTTCTTTCTTGATGAAAGCACTTCTCTTAGCCTCTAATGAACCAATTCAAGTAAAGAATAACCTGAATGAAAGCTGTCAAACAATTTTAATGATTTATTCTCATGAAGTTAAAGTACAATTTTATTTTCTTGAGTATGATCATAAGGAAACAAATCATCTTTTGGTGTCTCATATTGATCAATCGAAATTGATTCATCTTTAACATCTAGCTGATGACTTACATGCTCTCAAAACCATCTTGTTATTCATCTTATTTTACTAATTGATACTTTTCTTCTGTCATTTATTCAAGCTCTTGTTCTTCATGATGAATGGTAGCTTTTATACAATCAATGAGCTCATGACAAAATATTCAAATTTTAGCTGATTTTCTATCTCAGCAACAACTTCTTTGACTTCATCTTATTATACATCTTGTGAGATTGAATCAATCCTTTCATTGCCATTGAGTATGTCAATGATGATGATTTCTTCTTGTTCATGTGAGTCATTATTATCTTCATATACTTCAGCTTAGAATTATTCAATTACCTCACAAAGAAGAGGTTCATTTTCAATAATAGACATGGTAGACCCCTAAAAGTACTCAATAAGATTAGAAAGGTCCAAATAAGTTACCATAGATGCCTAATTTTTCTCATAGAGCTGCTCTTCTTGTATCACCTTCACCTCCTCTCTCTTTTTCAATTTTTCTTAAATAGCTTTCCATGAAGATAAGGACGTGCGATTTTGAGGAGGAAGGAGTGGAGGCTAAATGATATACTGCTTGATCCTAAATTCAACATCTTAAATCATGTTTGCATGTTATTCTTTCTCCTTTGAATATTACATTTACTTCCAAGTCATGAAATTAGGCTTAATAACCTCTACTTTTGTACTTATTGTAGCTATTAACATGAAATAAGGAATTTATTGTTGTGTTGACTTTTAAAATACCTTTGAATATTGAAGATTTTAATTTTCAAGCTCAACTCCATTAACTAAATTATTCTCAAAATCATGGACCATTAATTAGATATGTATCCATAAAAAAATCAAGATGAAGGCTCATGTATGATATATTTTTTAACCTTAAAATTAAATTCCTCAAAACATATTTCTTTAACCTTATGAGGTATCTATCTGATAGACTTCTAGGTAGGAAAGTTAGGCAAGGTCTATGAGGAATTTTGAGAGCTATAATATACATTAGTTCGATCTTCATAAAGAGAAAAGGTGAGATCAATGGAAACATGATGATAATTATGATGACCCTATTATTTCTAATGGACCAATAACATCTCTTTAATGCCTAAAATTATACCACCTATGTATATAATATCATCACTAAATTTTGGATTCCCTTACCTTATTAAAGATCCACATACCTCTTTAGTTTGCTACAAATCAGCTCTCATGTTCTGAATTTCATTTTTGGGAACCTTTTTTCCATATCTCTTCTGAGTGTGTATGTTTATCATCTATTTATCATAGCCAAACAAAGTTTTTTTGAAGCTTGAGATGGTTTTTATACTTTATTGGGTTGATCAGGAAGATAAAAAGATTCATGAGGGCTATTATAAGACCAATATGAACTTTCATACTATTGATATGGTTATGCATATGATTGGTGATGATCATCATAAGGCTGATATGGATCATGGTAGGAATAATAAGGGTCATGAGGATCATAAAAAGATGTATATGGATCATTTTGGGACTATTGAAAAGGAGGTAAATGATATAATTCTTCTCTATAGGCTGCCATAGCCTAAAATCAAATGAAAAACAACTAACTTTTGAATAAAATCTGCCTTTTACCACTGAGATAAGGACCATAAGAGTACTTAAAATTACATTTCAAGACCAATATGCTATAATTATTTACTCCAATGGCTAGATATTTGTCCCACTAGGCATGCTAGAAATGTTAGCAACCCATATGATAACTTGTTTGAAGGTTTCTTGCAAACGATCTCCTTCACACTTGGATTAACCTTGGAATGGTCTAAGGTATGCGACACCTAAACTTAGACCAAACCTCTAGTTTTGATGAGGCTATCTCCTCTAATGTATCACTTATGATATATTTTATAAATTTCTATTCTTTTTGGGATGAAAAGGGTAAGAAGGATAACTAAAATGTAAATCTAATCTACTAATGGTGATACACCTATATTTCTAGTTCATCCACTCTATTTAAGCTCTTAAAACACTAATAAGATAGGCAAATAACTAAATATACAACTCCAAATGATTCCTATGCATAAATATTTCATATAAAAGTTTTATTAGGTGATCAAATCATGAGGGAAATGATGGAATATTTATGATTAAATGAACTAACTATTTAATTATATCCACTATTAGCTCAGCCAAATGACATTAGGACCTAAAAATGGATAAAATAATAACACATGTTAAATTAAACTAACATAAACACACTATAATAGAATATGGAAATCTGAAAATAGTCATTTTATTATCAAATAAGGTTACAAATCATAATCTTGGCATAGTCTAGTCATGCCCAAGAGAAGGATCTAAAAAATGGCTTCAAAGTCTTAATATATAGAAAATAGAAGTAGATATAGACAATGTGGTAGATAGGTGAGAAGAATAAATCAATTAAAATTTAAATCAATCCAATATAATTTTACAATTATAAATAATTTTCTTCAAGAAGTGTCTTTATTTTTAAAGTCTTTACATGGATTCCTTTTTTGGCATTGGAAAGATGGTGGGCCCTTCTTGAGGTGTAGAAGCTTCTTTTCATGATTTCTACACGAAAAATTGGTTGATAACTCCAATTTTAAGTGATTTTTAAGTAGTTTAATTCCTTATCTTACATGAAAAAAAATAATATACATATATTATTTAGTCAACTTTGAGTCAAGGTACTTTAAGACTAATCAACTGCCTCTCAAGCCCCTCCTTACATGAATGGAAATTTAAGGATGAAATTGTAGGATAATTACACTTTAATTTCATATATTTGGCATGGATATTCCTTATGAACTCCTTTATTATCCCCTTAAATGCCAATCCTCTTTGCTTATTTGATCAAATAGGCATACTAGGCTAATTAGGCCTAGCAGCCTACTTTTTGTATTTAAAATCCATTATAACCTAAAATAAAATTATGAATCCTAAAATTAAAATTAATATTATAACTTTAAAATATAGTCACACCATTATAAGGTGATCTTTATGAATAAACTCTTAGAAATCCATCACCATGGTTGACTATATCAATTTTGCCTCATTTTCCAGTAGGGTGGCTATTATGAATGAGATGGTAAGTGAAATTTAGGAATATTTATAACCAAAATATGATTTTAGGATGAATAAAAAGTCTTAGTCTTTGATCTCCATGGATTTTATTTCATGTAAACTACCTTATACCTCATCTTTTGTGTTTTTTCTCATAAAAACCTATTTTTTACTTTGATTCACACAACTCCCTACAATAAATTAGATTTTTTTGGACCCTTATAAGTTTAATTTATGTTTTAATATTTTTTATGTTGATTCATTAGGTTTTTTTTTCAATAAATGAGATTTTTCTCAAAATTGGTCATTATGAGGGTTTGGGAGGGTTTTCGAGCTAAACCTTATTAAGGATGTTTCATAAAGCATAAACATAAAAACCCAAACTTTTTTTCATGAATATATATTATGCATACCCTCTCAAAATCCCTAAAAAAATTAGGCTCCCATGAAAAATGTATGAAAAGATAAGAACATGAAAAAGTATGCCTATAGGGTTTACAAACATTGTAGATGTACTTATGATCATAGAAAATTTTAATAAAAAATAGCCCATAAAATAGCCTCAATTATTAATTAATTATAATTTAATATGTGTCCATAAATAATTTTATTATAATTATCAAAGCTCTTCATGTGGTGAAAGATACAGGCATTTCATCAGGTGGCTTGAATGGGTGTCTAGAACTATAGAGTTTGAATTTCCTCCTTATATTGAAAATGACTCATCTGTTTCACCTCCATAATTTAAATAATAATAATTATACCTTTAAAATGTCATTATATTAATCTCAAGGTGTCATCATTAATTTATAAGGCTTGAAAATGCATTTTGGTGTTATAGCCCTTTTAGGCTTAGAACTGAGTTTTAACCTAAAAATAAGATTGTTGATTTAATGAAAATATAGATGATATGGGGTGAAATAAATCATAAAAACTCCATTAATAACTCTTACCAACTTATTTTAGTAATATTTAATGACCAAAAAATTCAACCTTGCTCTTTCTTGCCTTTAAGACTGCCTGTAAACAAGTAGTTGATTGTGTAAAAACAATGAGGTTATCCACCTATGTAATGGCCTTAATAACTATATGGAAGATTAATAAATTCATTATTACCATGTGTAATAAATTTTGGGTCTTAATTATTAATTTAAATTCCAAAAAACCTCTAAAATCTCTCAAAAATTCCTCTAAACATTGATTGTGTATGCACTTGAATGTGTTGATGTATGTGGGGGTGAATTCATGTAAAATTGAAGATTATAAGACAAAATTCACACTCATTTATTGATTAATAATAATTTTAAATTGTCTAAAACCATATTTCACCCTTATTCTATCATGTTTTGACCTCATGCAAGGTTTTTAGTCCTTAAACCGTCTCATTCAAAACAATTAACTTATATTGTACCTTATTTACTGAGTAGGTAGTGCCCTATTACTTTAAAAGAGTCTTAAATATTTAATTTCCACTTAAATTTTATTAATTAACTCATAAGCCTCATTTTATTTAGATAAGATATTTGAGTTTCACCTGAACACGTGATTGTTAGAGTAAATAGACCCTTAGTATGGTTGTGGGAAACTATGTGTTGACCTTGATTATGTCAACCTAGTACTTTGAGCCATAGTGATCTCTCTATCTCATTACATCATTGTGATTAATGAATTTTCCATGAATCACATCACATTTTCTTATTTAAACACTTCTTAAGCATGATACTTCCCTCTAGGCCTTCTACTTAAAATTCCTTGTAGATGGATACATTCCTATCCTCTCCATAGTGACCTTGATTGTTATACTTAGTGTTTTTAGGTTCATCATGATGTATCCATGTGGTCTTATATAATAATTTATTAATAATTACATTTATTAGGATATGAAACCTAAACACTGATAACTTTGACTTGAAAACCCTCTATAGGATGAGGATATGATTGTGTTTATTCTCATGGCCTTTGTACACTTGTAGCAATGATTGTTTTTCATAAGTACATGGATCCCCATCTTATGATTCATGATCAAATCATATAATTTGTTTCCTTAAAACATTTCCTTAAGCATAAAAGTAACTATATTTTATGCCTTCATTCCTTTCCATGCTTATAAACTTGACTATATATGATGGTAGTAAGTCCTTTATACAGACCGTGGCAATGTCCTTTTGTGCTTAGAGAGTGTAAACAAAGAATAAGGTTTAATTGACTATATCTATACTATGATGATCATTTTAAAAAAATCAATAACCATCTTTAATATAACAAAACCCTTGATATACATTCAAAATACCATTCGCCTACTTGACTATAGTTCTTTCTTGGTAGCTATAGGTCTCCCTTTTTTATTGTTGTAAGTCACCACTTCCTCTTCTTAAACCCTCCTTGAAAATTGGCATGCCTTTTCCTACTATATTCTTCATGAGATTTATAATCTCAATTCTATTTATATCTTTTGATGATCAAACTAGCTTCCTTGAGCCTTAAAAATGCCTAAGACTACCAAGTAGGCCTTTTGTAAAATGGCATGGGCCTGTAGGTGATTTTTAGTAGAGATTTATGACTAGATATGAGTTTGGTCACTATTCATATTTCTTTGAGAAAAGATTATAAACATCATCCTTCAATATTCTGTTATTATGAATCTATACCTCTTCTTCTATAAGACAAACCTCTTTCTTGGAATATACTTAAATGTTCTTTGTGGCCTATATGTTATCTTTAAGGATGTAGGTGTTATCATAGGTGGATGTAGTTACACTTTATTCTACCATTACTAATGGTTTTTATATAGTTATTTTAAGATCTATATTGAGGCTAATAAACCCCATGTTTATCCATTATATTGGTAGTACTTTAGCCTCTCATTACCTTGAAAAGTCTCTTAACTTGAAAAAAATCTTATCACTATAGGTAATGACCTAAAGAGTAGACTTGTAGGTGTATTTACTATTTTTCATCCCTATACTTTCATGAACTAAATATATCTCTTTTGATATTTATGTTTAGGTCACTCATCGCAATGTTTATCCATGCATTTGGGTGGTAAATCTCCACAAGTATTGAAGGCATATAGAAATTGACTATTGAAGCCTTAATATAGGCCTGAAGGTGTCTATAGGAACCTTGACTAAGAGTATATGAGCGTCTCTCAAGTTTTTATGACCTAAAATGATATTTAATTTAGATTGGAAACCTCCCTTAATTGCTCATCTTTACCCAACCCTCATTTCATAATCAAAACTCTCAAGGACCATGCCCTTTCTGTCTCTTAATGACTATATTTGACTATGTTCTACATATTATGATTGTTATTAACCTTAAATAAGGCTCAAAAAACATGTTTTTACCATTTTCCTTTTCATACCTATTCTTGATGTTATTATTGACCATTTTTGGTGTAACAAGCTAAAAATTGGTCCCCTTCTCCCTCTACTATTTCAAGCCATTTCATTTTTTGATTTTACATAGGTCCTAGAAATCTACAGACTCTGCAGGTCTAAATCTATGGACTCTACATGTTTAGATTTTCTACAGACTCAGCAGGTGTAATCTTTGATAGATGAAGGACCAATTTAGAGAGTGAAAGGTTTTTCAAAGTTTCTTTAGACTCTTGTCTGAATAAATTCATAAGGAAAGAGGGCTAAAATGGTTTAGAAGGCACTTTTCCTTAAGGTTGGAAGAGTGGTTCAATGACATATTCTTTCTAAGAGTTACCACCTTTGAACTATTGAACCGGTTCAACACCTTCAGTTCATTGGTGGGTTTAATTCTTGGGTCAAATTAATTAGTTCATCAACTTAGTTTAATGGCTTCAATTCATCACTTGGTTCAATCGGTGAGTTCAATCACTTGGTTTAAGTAGCTTCAGGTTCAACATATGGTTCAATCAATCAGCTCATTAACAAGTTCATCAGTGCGCAGTGTTGAACCATTGAATTGGTTCAGCTGACTAGTTCAATGCATTGGATCAATGTATTGGTTTAACACATCAATTCAATCTTTGGTTCAATGCAAGGTTCATTGGTAGATTCAAACAAATGGTTCATCACTTGGTCCAATCACTCAGTTCAAGGGCTTGGCATGTAGTGTTGAACCATTAAACTAGTTTAATGGATTGGTTCAACGATTGGTTCAGTGAAAGGTTCAAAGAGATTAGCACATAATGTTGAACTAATTAAACCATTAAACTATTAAACCATTTTTGGTTCAGTGGATTGGTTCAAGTGAAAGGTTCAAAGAGCTCAGTGTGCAGTGTTGAACCGATTGAACTATTGAACCATTGAACCATTTTTGGTTCAATGGATTGGTTCAATGGCTTGGTTCAAGGGGGAATCCAAAATCCAAAGGGTAGCTATCCTTGTGAAGGGCAGTTCTAAGTCAAAAAAGCCCTTATAGAGGGTAAGGAGCATTTCAAAGGCAGTTAAAGGGTAAGTTTTTGGAATTTTGCTTGAGGCCGAATTCTTTTGGACTTTTTGTCCAAAGAAATTCCTTCAGACACAAAGTTCAAAGGAATTTTGAGGAAGGGCACCAACATAAATAAAATCCAAAGAGCATGAAAGAAAAGGACAAGTGACTGAGATGATTCTCATGGATTTTTTGTTCGTAGGAAAATTGTCCACAAAAAATGTCTGCAGGAAAAAGGCCCACAAAAAAGGCCTGACAAATTTTGCCAAGGATGGTGACATCCTAAAAACCATCAAAATTAAGCATGTTAATTAGCTATTGGGTTTTCAAGTGATGATAGGTGTGCAAACATAAAATTTTACACTAGGAAAGCCAGAGCGTGGAAGACTTTGACATGCTTTTTAGGAGCAACAAAACGTGCCATGTGTTCCTTGCAAGACTCAGTGGAAGCTGACAAGTGTCAACATCTATGGGTTTCTCCTTTTGCTTCATTATTCAAAGAGAAGACCATGGTGGGCCCAAATGAGTTGCTAAATTTAGTGAAAGCTGCCAAGTGTCAGCATCTATGAAAACCAAAAAAGAGTCCCTAAGTTTTTTTCTAAGGAAGCTAAAGGTTCTGCGAAAGCGGCCATGTGTCACCTTCCATAGAAATATCAAGAAATACTTCCAAAGCCTCTAAACTAAGTAAAAAGAATAGGTGGAAGTGGCCACATGTCAACTTCCACCTAACTCTCGAAGGACTATCTGAGATAAGTGAATGTTGTCATGCCCCATTATCAGCTCAGCAAAAGCTGCCATGTGTCGACGTCCACATTTTAAAGTGTCTCGTAAGTTTCAAAGTAGCAGACTACTACACATGTCAGAAGTGGATGAACTCTTAGGCAAAGAGCCAAAGGAGTAGCAAAAGATAGCACAAGGGATGAAGGAGATAGAGGAGGAAAAATGGCCAGCACAGAAGTAGACAAAGCAATCCAAGTGGCACAAGAAAGTGTTAGTTCAAGAAGTTATTCCAGTGGTTGACACAATACCTACCATGTGATCATCAACAAGCACCGACAGTGAATAGTGCGACCTATTTTTCTTCAATATGCATTGATGAGTAGGCAAACAGGGTGGCTCATAATTTCAAATCTTGACAGGAACTGACACAGTATTATCTTTAGGCGGCTTCCTCATCCCAATGCTTAGGAAGCACATGGGTCACTTGTAAAGAGGGCACCAAGAGGCCTCCTTTCTTCCTCTATATATTTTAGACTTGTCATTTGAAGATCATCTTCCACATTTGTTTAACACCAACACACCTGGTGTCTATAAGGTGCCATTTCTATAGGTGATAAGGAGAGCGGTATTTGGAAGTGCAGAGACATAAGAAGTTACTATGCAGTGTGCCTTTCTATAGCACCTTTGGTGAGTCTCTATTTTCTATGTGTTCCATTAAATCCTCCCTACTAAAATTCCTATAGCCTAGTCCTTCTACCAATTTAAAGTGTACGTATTTATTTGTCTGACTTCAAGTGTGAGTGTGAGAAGGTCAAATCGTTTAGTACATCACCTCTTTTAGAGTAGATTTGTTTTCCTGTAATCCTTCTCCCTTTTCACCCCCCATTATATATCTATATACCTACATTAGCACTTATTATAATAACTCAGATGCATCAAGGGAGCTAGCCCTTACCTAGAGACTCTCCCCTCTAACTTTTCCAATCCCACAGGTGAGAGGGGAGTTTCCATTATTGGATGTGGAAAGGTAAGAGCTCAGCCTCCTATGCTTTGTGCAATCCACTGCATCAACAATTTTTGGCATGCTTGGTGGGACTCAGTATTTTACACTTAGTAAGGTTTTAGGATTGATGCTAGTCCTATTACAATAAATCAACTATTTTCAGCATCTGGTGACTCCACTGGTAAGAACTTCATTTCCTAATCAAAGACCAGTCTGACTTCCTATGCCTAAAGTCACCACATGGTCTGCTTCTAAGGGTGTCCCTTTTGAATTTGTTGAATTGCCTTTGAACTCAGAAAAAAGATTGAGGTTCAAAAGGACCCATCCTTATTCGGTGAACCACCTTCCCAGACCTATTATAAGGAAGACATATGCAACAGAGCCATAGTTACATCCCATCCTGGCTATGGCATTACCCTTTGTCACTTTTTCTGGTTGAACCTCCCATGCTGTGACCCAATCCCAAGAGCAGCCCTAAAAATGTGCCTTATTTTGATGGAGAAGGGCCCATTATAGTCATCGAGCACAGCAGAAATATTGATAATCTCTACAATATTCATAATATCACTGAGGAAAATATTACAATCAGATTGCTGGCATTGTCTCTCAAGGGCAAAGCTCTTGACTGGTATGAGACTTTGGCTATAAATTTAATCTATTCCTGGAATGAATTGGGTACTCACTTGATGGACCATTTTTGGGAAAAGAGTGACCACCTCTCACTTGCTAAGTAGTTGACTACCATGAAAAGAGCCCCACATGAATACATGTAGGATTTCAACACTTGATTTTAGAAGACATGTGATAGAATTCCCATTCTAGTAAGATTGACTGCTAGTTATGCTTTCCTATATTACTTAAGAGCATTGAATAGTGATATCACTATTATGATACAATCCATGGGAGGACATGTGCTACTTGATGCCTATGATATAGCTATAGTAGCTAAAAATTGCTTGGTGCAAGCTAAGAAAATAGCCCCTAGACCCCATATGCCACTTTTCCCTAAAATGCTACCTCTAATTGAAACCACTGCTCCCACATTAGCCCCTTTTCCCACCATAGAGAAATGATATGCTACTCCATCTAATGGGTTTCATGAAGTTAAGAGTCTATTGCAAAGTATGTCAAATGAACTTGTAGCTCTTAAAAGGCAGCAAGCTCAAAGCAACAGACCAAACCAAGGATACTAACAATATGGCCAAACTCCTAGACCCCCTTTCCAAAATTACAATCAAGGATGGGGTCAACTTACTTAGACCAAACCCTTTCAAGGCTATAACCTAGGTGCTCCTTCATCATCTAAGGTCATGTTACCTATTCAAAACAATTTGGTGCAAGAACAGCCAAGTTGTTCAACCATGGGATATGGTCAAGAGTAAGCTATTTATATGAATGAAATGATGGTTTATTACCCAAATGTATAATACAATCAGGTATCCACCCATTCCCAAGTCTTTGAAGCTCTGATGTAACCTATAACTAGTAGCAGTCAGGCCTAGCATGACTCCACCCTCACGAATCATTTGGAAGGAGAATTTTATTCAGTCAACTATGTGGGTGCTGCAAATAATCAAGCTAACTATGTTGCAGCCAACACAAGATTCAAAAGAAGGGAAATGGAAGAAACACAAGCTATTACCCAGGTGTCAACAACTCCTTCTTCATCACATGTAAATCAAAAGGTCCCAAGTTCTAGATCGACAGTTGTACCTCTAGCTCCTCAGCTTGCCCCTCAAGCTGTACATAATTCCAAAGAAATTTTGAAAGAAGGCAACCCTTGAGTCAATGTGGTTGACTAGATTAAGAAGCTACACATGAACATCTCCTTATGGGATTCACTATCAATACTAGGGCAGAAAGACATGTTGCAAAAGGAACTGCATGAACTAGATGAATGAGCTGTCGCAACAAGAGTTGAAAAAATTTTGATGATGAATGGATAGCCCTCCACCTCAGGTCAAACCTAGAAGGAAGAGAAGGTCCCTCCTTTTTATGTGTCCCTAGTCATAGGATATTTCTTGGTGCATAATTGCATCATTGATAGCGGAGCAAGCACCTCGATAATGCCCAAATGCATAGCTGACAAGCTGGTATTAAAATAAGAAGAAATGACCAAGGGAGTTCTACAGCTAGATGGAACCCCAACAAAGACAATTGGGGTGGTAAGAGGTTTGAGCTTGATTCTACATGCTTTCCTGACTTTATCAGTTCTTCATGATGTGGTAGTGGCAGATGTCCCTCCCTACTTTGCTATCTACTTATCAAGGGATTTTACAGCCAAGATAGGTGGCTACTTAGTAGCAAATTGGTCTTATCTAGTTTTTAGAACCAAGTATGGGACTAAAGTCAAGATTGAATCTGAGCCACTCCACAAAGATCATCTAGAACCTTACTCACTAAAGGTAGCAAATGTCAGCTATGCCATCATTGACTAGGAGGAGTTCCAAGTAGACCAATCTTCATCCTCTACCCTTAAAGGAGTTACAGACGTACTCTTAGATGAGTGGGGAAATGACAACTTTGAGCATGATCCTTATAAATTCATAGAGGAGGTAGGCCTTGGAGTTTATTACATGCATGAAGAGGGTAATTTTATACCAAATTTGATGAAATCCAGCTAGGAAGGCTTAGGTCTATGGAAACTATTCTTTGATGGTTTAAGGAGTAAGTTGGGAGCTGGTGGTGGAGTAGTGCTAGTCTCTCCTTCAAAAGGGAGGTATTTTTTAGCATTCTAGTTCTAATTTTCTTGCACATGCAATGTTGTATAATATGAATCCCTCATCCATGACTTGGAATGGGTAAGGAAAAGAGGGATCAAAGAGCTGCAAGTGTTTGGTGACAGCGAGCTAATTATCAACTAGGTAAGAGGCTAGAATTTGATGAAGAATTCTCTACTGAAGTCCTAAAAACATAGGGTATGGGAATTAGTGGAAAATTTATGTACTTTCAACATTACCTCCATCCCTAGAGAATAGAACAAGCAAGCAGATAGGCTGGAAGCAGTCGGTGCCTAGTTTGATATTGCTAAGGAAATACGCTGAGACCATAACTCACCTCACTTGAAAGTAGTGATCCAACCTTCTATACCTGACAACATCACCAACTAGCAAGTTTTCAATAGTGATCAGAAAATAGCACTTTTCCTACAAGAAGAAGCAAATTTTTTTGCAAATAACTAGGCAAAGCTACAACAACAATATGGTAGCCATATTGTTGAACTAAAAAACAATAAGTTCCCCAAAGGTCTGGTCACTCTAGAGAATATCTTCAATAGAGATGAGCAATTGAAAAGTGACAAAGTGTGCATTGCAACAAAGGAGGAACACCATGAGAAGGTGGAAATATTCAAGGACAAGCTACTTACACTTGGAAAAGTGTGCACAGACTAGGAAAGGTAGGCCTTCATCTTGTTGTGCCAAGAATTTGCCAATGTCTTTACTTGGGATTATAGTGATTTGAAGGGTTTTAACCCATGCTTGGCCTAACATATCATTGAACTAGAAGAAGGTGCCAAACTAATCAAGTAGAAGTATAGGCCTATCAACCCAATGATTGAGCCTCTCATGCATAAGGAGCTCACCAGATTGATTGAGTCTAAGATAATATTTCCAATCAAACACTCTTCTTGGCTAGCTAATCTTGTTCCTATTCAGAAAAATAATGGGGAGATCAGACTGTGCATCGATTTTAGAGACCTCAATAGAGTCTCTTTGAAAGACCATTATCCTCTCCCAAGCATGGAGTAGATCCTTCAGATGGTGATAGGCAATGAGCATTTCTCCCTCTTAGATGGATATTTAAGATATAACCAGATTTTGGTGAAAGACTGTGACCAACACAAAATAGCCTTCACGACCAAGTGGGGAATGTTTGCTTATAGGAAAATACCTTTTGGACTATCTAATGCTGGTGCCACTTTCCAATGAGCTATGGACATGGCCTTTTAAGGCCTGATAAACAAGATTGTGCTGGTATATCTTGACAATGTGACAGTTTTCTTCAAGGAAGTGAGTTAGCACATGAAACACCTCAGGCAAATATTTGAGAGGTGTAGAGAGTTTGGTATCTCTCTCAATCCTAATAAATGCATGTTCATTGTCTATGAGGGAAATCTCCTTGGTCACATTATTTATTCAAAAGGTCTTGCTATCAATCCAAAAAGAGTTTGCTCCATCCTGGAGCTGTCCTTACCCAAGCACAAGAAAGGCCTGCAAAGCTTTTTTGCTAAGATAAATTTCATATGAAGATTTATCCCAATTTTTTTAGAGACGGTCAAGCCATTGACCTCTATTCTGAGGAAGGGTGAGGAGTTCACATGGACAGTATAAATAAAATATAGTTTTGAAGAAATCAAGTAGGCCATAGCCTTTGCTCCTACTTTGATCAGCCCTGACTTCACTAAAGACTTCAACATATACACCTTCAATAATGAAGAGGTAATCTCTGCCATGCTTACTCAAGCAAGTGATGAAAACCTTGAGTATCCAATTGCATTTTTTAGCCAAGGCCTAGAAGGTTTTGAAGTCAAATACACATATGTGGAAAAGCAAGTCTTGGTGGTCATATGAAGTATGAAGAAATTCAGACACATGTTGTCCAATAGCAGAATCCACCTCATGGTTCCACACCTCGGCATCAAGGATTTCTCGATCAACTAAGATCTAAATGAGAAGAGAGCAGGGTGGATCACTAAGGTGATGGAATATGATGTAGATATCAAGATCACCAAACTGGTAAGAGGGAGAGGCCTATGTGAACACCTCACTATAGACTTTAAGTAGTAAAAGGAGGATAGTTTGCTAATCCTTAATGCAGCTACAGTAGAAGAACCAATTGTTATGAAGGATTAGACATCAGATGTGAGGCATTTCCTTCTCACTGGTGAATGCTCACACTCACTTGATATGACTAAGAGAAGGTATTTTAGACTCCAGTGTCTCCCCTGTGCCTTGATTGATGGAGTGCTCTTCAAGAAGGATCTCTCAGGAGTCTTTTTAAGATGCTTAGACTCAAGTCAAGTCAACAGAGTGCTAGATGAGTTCCATGATGGACCAGTCATGATCATTTTGCTCCTAGGGCTACTACAGCAATAATAATGAGAGTTGGCTATTTCTGGCCTACCCTTTATAAGGACACCCATGCCTGGGTAAGAAAGTGCCAAAAGTGCACACTTTTTGATGGGAAGCAATAGTTGGCTGTCATGCCTTTACAGCCTATTTAGGTGGAGCAGCCATTCATGCAATGGGGCCTGGACTTCATAGGGATGATTAATCCTCCCTCTAGTGCTTGACACAAGTGGGTCCTGACTGCCACTAATTATTTCACAAGATGGGTAGAGGTTTTTGCTCTAAAGTAGGCCAATGAAAGCATGGTCTTGGATTTTTATGAGGATTTGGTGATAAGGTTCAGGGTTCTAGCAACCATAATCTCAAATAATGCGTTAGCTTTTTTGGGAACCAAAACAAGTGAATGGGCACTGAGATATGGTATATATCTTAGCACTTCATCCAATTACTACATATAGAGGAATGGACTAGCTAAGTATAGAAATAAGAACCTAATTAGGATCATCAAGTAGACCATGGAGGAAAATTAGAGAACTTGGCATGTCAAGCTGAAAGTAGCCTTGTGGGTAGATAGGGTCACCCCGAAGAGGGAAATTGGCAACTTTCCATACATGCTCATTTATGGAAGGGAAGCTAGGCTCCCCATTTCACTTGATTTTCTAGCCATAGATCTCACTCACCAGCTATAATTAGAAGAATGAAATAGCATGGAAGTTAGATTATGCGAGTAGATGGAACTCCAAGAGGTAAGGGACCAGGCTATGGCTTCTATGACTAGCCACCAATAGCAAGTGAAGAGACACATCGACAAGAAATCTTCATCAAATGGTTTCTATGAAGGAGACATTGTCTTGAAATGGGATGAAGAGTGAGCTAAGCTTGGAAAGCATGAAAAATTTGACACTCTATGGAGTGGCTTCTATGTGATCACTCAGTGTAAGCATCATAATGCATTCTAGCTCTCTAGGTTAGATGGTGAAGAATTGTATATCCCAATTAATGGGATACATCTTAAACATTACCACTGAGCTCCTTCTCCATCATATTTATCAGAGCTATTGCTGATCTTTAAGTTACAATCTGACCCCGTGCCCAATGGATGTTGAGGCAACTTGATTCTAAGCATAGCAGGCATGCTTCCCCTAGGAGTCACCATTTTGTTGACCTTTTTTGGTGTAACAGGCCAAAAATATGTCCCCTTCTCCCTCTACTATTTTAGGCCATTTCATTTTTTGATTTTTCACAAGTCCTAGAAATCTATGGACTCTACAAGTCTAAATCTATGAACTCTAAAGGTCTAAATCTATGAACTCTACAAGTTTTGATTTTCTATGGACTCAATAGGTATAATATTTGACAAATGAAGGACCAGTTCAGAGAGTGAAAGGTTTTTCAAAGCTTCTTTGGACTCTTGTCTAAATAAATTCATAAGGAAAGAGGGCTAAAATGGTTTAGAAGGCACTTTTCCTTAAGGTTGGAAGAGTGGTTCAATGACATAGTCTTTCTAAGAGTTAGCACCTTTAAACTATTGAACTGGTTTAACGCCTTTAGTTCATCAGTGGGTTCAATGCTTGGGTTAAATGCCTTGGTTCATCAACTTAGTTCAATGCCTTTTTTTCATCACTTGGTTCAATCAGTGAGTTTAATCACTTAGTTGAAGCAGCTTTAGGTTCAACATATGGTTTAATCAATCGGCTCATCAGCAAGTTCATCGATGCGCAGTGTTGAACCATTAAACTGGTTCAACTAACTAGTTCAACACATTAGTTCAATGCATTAGTTAATATTTTGTTTAATGTAAGGTTCATTAGAAAGTTTAAACAAATAGTTCAATCACTTTGTTCACCACTTGGTCCAATCGCTTAGTTCAAGGGCTCAGTGCGCAACGTTGAACCGTTGAACCGGTTCAACAGATTCATTCAACGATTGGTTCCAGTGAAAGGTTCAAAGACCTCAGTGCCTAGTGTTGAACCAATAAAATTGTTGAACCATTGAACCATTTTTGGTTCAATGGATTGGTTTAATGGATTGGTTCAATGGTTGGTTCAAGTGAAAGGTTCAAAAAGCTCGGTACGTAGTGTTGAACAGATTGAACCATTGAACCATTGAACCATTTTTGGTTCAACAGCTTGGTTCAAGGGGGAATCCCAAAGCTAAAGGGTAGGTGCCCTTATGCAGGGTAGATTTGAGTCAAAAAATCCCTTGTGGAGGGCAAGGAGTATTTTAAAGGCAGTCGAAGGGTAAGTTTTCAAAATTTTGCTTGAGGCCAAATTCTTTCAAATTTTTTGTCTAAAGGAATTCCTTCAAACAAAAAGTCTGAAGGAATTCAGAGGAAGGATGCTAGCATAAAGAAAAGCCAAAGAGCATAAGAGAAAATGACAAGGGACTGAGATGATTCATGCAGACTTTTTGTCTATGGGAAAATTGTCAGTGAAAAATGTCTGTAGGAAAAGGGTCTAGAGAAAAGGCCCAACAAATTTTGCCAAGGATGGTGACATCCCAAAAACCATCAAAATTAAGCATGATAATTAGCTATTGGGTTTTCAAGTGATGATAGGTGTGTAAACATCAAATTTTACACCAAGAAAGCTAGAGCATAGAAGGCACCAAGTGGTAATTGTGGAAGACTTCGACATGCTTTTTAGGAGCAGTAAAACTTGCCACGTGTTCCTTTCAAGACTCGATAAAAGATAACAAGTGTCAACATCTATGAGTTTCTCCTTTTGATTCATTATTCAAAGAGAAGACTGTGGTGGGATTGAATGAGTTACTAAATGTAGTGGAAGCTACCAAGTGTCAGTGTTTGTGAGAACCAAAAAAGGGTCCCTAAGGTTTTTTCTAAGGCAGCTAAAGGTTCTACGAAAGCAGCCACGTGTCACCTTCCACAAAAATCTCAAGAAATACTTCCAAAGCCTCTAAGTTAAGAAAAAATAAAAGGTGTAAGGGGCCATGTGTCAACTTCCACTTGAATCTCGAAGGGCTATCTGAGATAAGTAGATGTTGCCATGCCCCATTATCAGCTCAGTGGAGTCCACCATGTGTCAACATCTGCATTTCAAAGTGTCTCCTAAGTTTCAAAGTAGCAAACTGCTACACATGTTAGAATTGGATGCACTCTTAGACAAAGAGCCAAAGGAGTAGCAAAAGATATCCCGAGGGATGAAGGAGATAGAGGAGGCAAAATGGCCAAGCACAGAAGCAGATGAAGTGATCCAAGTGGTGCAAGAAAGTGTCAGTTCAAGAAGTTATTCTAGTGGTTGACATAGTACCTACCATGTGATCATCAAGAGGCACCAACAGTGAATGGCATGACCTATTTTTCTTCAATATGCATTGATGAGTAGGCAAACGGGGCAGCTCATAAGTTTGAATCTTGACAGGAGCCGACACAACATTATCTTCAGGTAGCTTCCTCATCCCAATGCTTAGGAAGCACATGGGTCACTTTTAAAAAGGCTGCCAAGAGGCCTCCTTTCTTCCTCTATATATTTTATACTTGTCATTTGAAGATCATCTTCCACATTTGTTTAACACCAACACACCTGGTGTCTACAAGATGCCATTTCTATAAGTGACAAGGAGAGCTATATTTGGAAGTGTAGAGATAGAAGAAGTTACTATGCAGTGTGCCTTTCTACATCACCTTTGGTGAGTCTCTATTTTCTATGTGTTCCATTAAAGCCTCCCTACTAAACTTCTTGTATCTTGGTCCTACCAATTTGTAGTGTACATATGTGTTTATCTGACTTCAAGTGTGAGTTTGAGAAGGTCAAATCATTTGGTGCATCACCTCTTTTATAGTAGATTTGTTTTCTTGTAATCCTTCTCCCATTTCACCCCCTGTTATATATCTATATACCTACATTAGCAATTATTGGAACAACTTAGATGCGTCAAGGGAGGTAGCCCTTACCTAGAGACTCTCCCCTCCAATTTCGCCAGTCCCACAGGTGAGAGGGGAGTTTCCATTGTTGTGTGTGGAAAGGCAGGGGCTCGGTTTCCTACCCCAGGTGCAATCCACTGCATCAACAGTTATCATTTGATATAATACTTTTAAGAAGAGACTTTCTCAATTAACTTTGGTTAGGTATCTCATGACAAGCTTATGGTGTTAAGTACTATGATTGAAGGCCTCTTTCCTTAAGTGTATATGATATTTTCTTGGTGCATATAAACTCCTATTCATAATGATGATGAATTACATCCTATTTCCTTCTCATGATAGTTATTTCATGTAATGGAAATGGGTGAAATATTTTTGAGGTTACAAAAGATGATGGAACCACATGAAAGGAGGGTGAAAGAAACACAAAACATAGTGAAAAGATGGTGTTATAATAGTGATATGGGATGAACAAAGTGGAGTTGGAAAGGAGTATGAAAGAGTAAATGAAAAATATGAAGAGTTATATGCAAACATGATCATATGTCTTCACACCCTATCAATTTAGATGCCTTTGGACAAGGATAGTAGGCTGAAAATGAAATATAAGTTTCTACAAAAAACTCAAAATATGCTAATTTTCCATAAAGTTTTCTAAATAGGCCTTTCAAGATGATTTAAGATAAAAAAAATATATATGATATTACATGAATCCTTGGATAATTTATTAATAAATATTTTTTGAAAACATGATAACATGAAGGAAATCCCAGCCATGGAGGACACTAAGAAATCTTGAAAACCTTCTCTCTCTCCTAGACTGTATAATTTATATTTAGAAGCATGCCATAGTGAAAATTGAACTCCTTGTCTTTGTGATATTTTTTATACCTTCACATGTGTAAAAGGGATTATGAGGCCTTGGGGATGTGGATTAGGTTCTAAATAATCTTCAAAAACTTGAATTTTCTTGAAATGATGCCTTGGTGAGGAGAAATTGAAGAAAATTGATTACATTCATGGATGCAGAACTATAAAATTAGGTTTGAATTCAAATGTATTATTCACAAAGATAAGATAAAAATTTAATAAACAATTGATCCATAAGGAATCCCTTGGGTTTACATTTTTTGCCAAAAATTTAGACCTAGATCTTCTCTCTCCAAACCATACTAGCATCAAGCCTAAAGGTCTATCTCTATATACAAAGGAAGAATGTGAGTATAGGAGACTAGTTTTGAGCTAGTATGGAGACCAATTTACATGAAAATATTCATGAACATATTTTATATCCTCCTACTTTTGTTTTAGGATTCAACTGTATGGTTAGGCATATGGATTCATACTTCTTGTAAAACAAACAAAAATAGCCTCCTTTTTCCTTTTAAAGATAACATAAGATCTCCACCATCAATTTAAAAGCATGAAAAGGAAAAAAATTGTGTCATTATCATGTATTCACACAAAATTTAACCTTTCCATAATTTTGGAAGCTAAATTTGGCATGTGGTAATTAGAAAAAGGCCCTTTTTGACTTAAATTTGCATCAAAACACCTTTTGAGCTTTTGAAACTTTGGAATAAGTCTAATATCATGAAAATTAATATATTTAAAGGTATTTTATACCTTTTAATGAATTTTTTATATATAAATCAATCCTTTTAAGCCAAAAATTCCACTTTGGATTAAAAATGCAGGGTTTTATAAGGAAAATTTGCACTAAACAAGGTTTATACCAGTATTATAAAAAGTTTTGAATTTTTTGGATTGGTATTTGGCCTTTATAGGCCAAAATACCAATAAGAGAGATAATATATGATAATCTATGAGATTCTTAAGTATATAAGTTATATAATTAGGTAATCAGGTAAACTATCTACTTATTACATTGGATAAGATATGCTAATTAGGTGGTTGTGATACTAAATTAAAAGTTGTAGTTGTGTCATTTTTAGGTTATTTATGTTTGACCTTATATATTTGTTTTATATTAAACTTGATACTATATGTATTTTTGTGTGTTGGATATAGACCAGAACTTGTTCAATGAAATGAGTTTCATTTCATAATCTCTATCAATATGGTATAAGTCATTAAAATATTTTAACTTTAAAAAAATGGACTCATATAATGGTTAAATTAAAATTTGATTTTATATGTCATAAATTTATTTATCTTTCATTTGGTTTATCATTTTGGCTAATATTGTTTGGTACCTCAAGACATATTCATTGATAGGTTCATTATTTCCTTATTTGACTTAATTTGGGCATAGGATACCTTTTTTGTAATGTTTATTTATAAGTGTTCCAAAAAATAATCAAAAATAGGTTTTAATACTTTTATATATTGTATTGGTAGATCATATAACCACCATAGAGCATAGTCCTTAAGGCTCCTTTGAAATAACTAGTCAAAATTTTATCATTGGAGGCATAATCAAGGAATGCCTCATATAAATATTGAATATGTTATTTAGGATCACCCTTGACATCATAAAATATACAATTAAGTGAAATAAAAACATTTTTAAAGTGGTGAAAATATATTTAAAGTTTAATATTTCTATGGAACACGTCTTATGAATCCATAACATAAGGTGACTTCATATAATTTTCTCAATTTTTGTACCCTTATCATGAAAAATTTGATAGTATGGAAAAGATCTTGAAAATTTATATCACTAAGTTTTGAAGTTTTAGAAGTCACCAAAGGAGATGTACCCATTGTTTG
>JARHVA010007957.1:32500-110000 GCA_037957365.1 Torreya grandis | reverse complement strand
AAATTACTTGATATCCCCATTAGGTATTTTATAAGAGAAGAAGAGTTATTTTGATGAAGTTATTTCATAAACTAGGATATGTATAAGTACAAATTATCTTAGGGGAAGGATACCACCCATGTTTCAAATTAATTGAAATATTTTTTGGATTAGGGGGTAGAGATCTATGAATCATTGTTAACAAGTTAGCTACCTTTTAAACCCTATTAAACCCTAGTATCTCAATTTTACTCTTGTAATGACATGTATATGTTTTATTATTGCATGGTAAAGGCTAAAAATCATCTCCTATGGGTTTTAATGTCCCTACAACATCAAAACTAAAAAAAATCACAGTGATCATACTTATACTAACATGAAATTTTTAATGGTTTGTTGGTTTTGACATGACATGTAAGGTTGTAAATTAACTTTTAAGGGTTATGGAATTTAAGACCAAGGTTGTTAAAGGGTATGAGTATAGTAAATTAGGGTATAAAATATTATAAAAATATAGTCACTAATTTTTGAAATAAACGAGCTAATATGATATTTATAATAATATTAATGAATGAAACAAATGAATTCATAGCTAGAAACTAACTAAGATGAAGGATTTGGAAGCTAAAATATGGCACAAAAATAGATATGGTGTCACAAATAGGATCTATGTGTTACAAATCTTCCTGAAAAATAGAGCCCTACTTTAGAATTTTTTTTTGTGGTACTAGTGTATAATTTTGGTTCTAATGTTCTTTATGAATGTACTAATTTGTATTTCTAGGAGCACCTATGTTTGAGTATGCTAATCTAGTCCCTATGTGGACAAATCTTGTTTCACTATTTATGACCTATTTTGGTTGATTTTGTATGCAAACCCTAGACCTCCATGTGATTAGGTAATTTTATTATCACAAGTAGTAAACATGTGGTGTTAGATAGGTTAGACATCCTCAACACCATACTGTGATGATATTTGCCTACATACCAATACTCCAAGGAGGGATCAAACATGATGTAGTTCTCCCCACCTAAGTGTTAGTGAATGTGCAAGTGAAACTAGTATGACTGTTAGTTTGAGTTCTTTGAGTGATAATTGAGACTAGAAATCAATGTATTTTGAGCTTAGGAAGGCTATACATGACCATATCTATAATTAGGGTACATTAGTGATTAATGATCTTGATAGTGCAAAACTTGTTCTGATCTAGTTTGTGTGTATTTGCATATAATTTCCATCTAGTGAATAAAGAATTAAAATTCATGTACATATACTGATATGATGTTATGTATGGTTTGATATAGTTCTAGGCCAACCCTAGGTGCCTTAGGAATTGAAAACATATCCATTGGAGATAAAAAGAAGGAAAAGGACAATAACACCCAACTAAGACATTATCACTATGGCATTAGTGTCCAATTATGGTGCTAATGTCCAAGTGACATAATTTAAGGCACTAGGGACCTAAATGACTAAGGAAGGGTTTGGGATAAATTTTGAGATGTGTAGGATGCATAAGGCCTACATGAAAGTTGGATAAGTGTCTAAGTATGCCGTAAGATAGGTCTAGGGTTATGCTAGGGATGGGTGGTCTTAAGTAAAACTCTTGGAACTCAAGTGGAATTTAAATGACTACATTTTCCCTCCCATTTTAAAAAAATGTATAAAATTATACTGACTAGGATAAAGGAAAATAAATAGAACTAGGCTTACCTAAGAGTTGAATGTCATGAATCTAGATCTGAGTATGTGAAGCATGCTTCAATGTGTCTATTATAAATGAAATGTGTGTAGATCAAACCTTAACTAATATATATCAAAATAAAAGACAAAATTGAATAAAGAGATAAGAGAGAGGAAAGAAATAGATACACCTCATTAGGTATGTGAATCAATATAAAAATTTGGTAACATCTTATGTGTGTGCATGTAGATAATGATCAAACCAATGAATATCTTGGACTGAGTTAATGGATTGATCAATCCCCATGTGTGGGTGGATTAATAGATTTGTTTTATTTTCACTCCATCATTTCCCACCCCTACTCAGTGGATCATTACCTATGAATATCTTGGATTGGACTAATGGCTTGTTCAACCCTCTTATGTAGGTTGCTCAAAAAATCAAGTAGACTATGACTCCATCATTAAATACCCATATGTAGTAAATACATATATAACTAAATTTTTTTAATGTAACTGAATTTATATGTCTTTAGCTATAAATTAATATAATTAATATTCACCCACTTAGGAACTATGGAATGATAATTAGCTTAGGGTGCATTTGAGTATGTAGCTCAAGGACTACACAATAATGCCAACCACTATAGATGGAATAAGGCATCAATCTGGTACATAATTAGAACATGGTGTTTGTTGTGTACAACATATATAATGACATGTATTTTTACATTCCATCTAATCAACTAGTGCATAAGTAAACATGTAGAAATAATATACCCTGCACATGCCCCAAAGTCTGATTTTTTTATATATACATTATGGACTGAGTTGTAATTATCTATATCTGAGTATTCCAACTTGAAACAAGAATATCTTGTCATGAATTATTTCCCATATATGGCCAAACTCATATGATTTTATGTAAAATTTAGGAAAATTTGATAATTTGTAGCTTAATCTATGTAAACCTAGACTATAATTATTGTGCCTTTCTAAAAAATCTAGATTTTCCTATTTATGGGGCTGCTAAATAGTAGTGTCATATATTGGATAGTAATGTTATGGTATAAATGTCCACTTTTGGTGCTAGTGTCCAACTGCGTTATTTTTCTTCCAATCTAATTTTGATCTCTATTTGATTATTTTCCATTATGTTTTCATAAAATTGAGCTATAAATTATATACCTACATGCTTAAAATTATACTCTAAGTGCATTCTAATGGCCTAATCTATATGAAAAACATTTGTGAATTCTCCTCCTTTTGAGGGAGTTGTTGAACATGTTCAAGAAGTATACTCAAAATAAAAATCTCTGCATGATATGGGTTAGCATGAGCATATATGGTATCCACATAGTAAACTAATATTTTGTGTATACATGACATTGGAATGTAAGATAATCTGAGTATAATTTGGTAATGTATGATGTATTCTATATTTATCATTCACAATGGCCATAAGTATAGATATAATAATGTAATCATGTGTATGAATAAAAACATCTAAGTAATAGATCGAGTAACTAGCTAGGGGATGGGGAATAATGTCCATCAAGGCACTTAAGTAGGAAGGGGAGATGCATAAGGTCCCTCATAGAATCTAAAATTGGAGTGTGTAACAAGTAAGAGACAATTGTCATGGCCATGACACATACATAAAACCATACATAAAACACACATAGGCATGAAAAGCAGGCTAAGTGGCCACAATATAAGGTACATGGGCACATCACTAAATTTGAGAAAGTAATACATAAAAGGACATGTTTAAATGTCCAAATATGTAAACAAAAATCAAATTTATGTGAAGCCACATAGAATTACATATTATAATGTTCACATACATAATCAATAAGGCACACATAAGGACATGTGAACATGTCTGAAGCATACATACAATGAAATGAAATGGCATAGAGTAATAAAAATGGCATATTCAAATTCCATCAAATAGATGTATAATCATAAAGGCACAATCAATTCTAAACTCATAAATCTAGAAATGAAAATATGCATGAGCATGTGGTAAAAATATGTATAAGAGAAAACATATACATAAACTATGTTTATAGTTTTAGTATTTAGCAAAAAAAATTGTGTTGTTTAGGATGATCAATATCGAGATATAAAGAATTATAAATTTGTGATATAGAGTATAGAAATATTTAACATGGTAATAAGAATTGTGTATAAGATGACCCAAAATGGGTGAATGTATCAAATGAGGAACCTATTTATGTTCCCTCAATGGGTAGATAGTAGTAAATATGGATATATGTGGTGGACTTGGGTCCTTTAAGCATATGCGAACACTTATAAATAATAAGTGAATCATTTATGTATTATAAAAACAATTATATTAAGATAGATATCATATATAGTACTTATAAAGTATAAGAATTATAAATATGGAAATGCATACAATCTATAATTTGTGTTTTTTGAGCAAATATTTGAATGTTTTTGTGTTTTCAACATATTATATTATTTTTATATTATATATATATATATATATATATATATATATATATATGTATGTATGTATGTATGTATGTATGTATGTATGTATAATCTGTGTACAAGTATCATGAAAATGAAACCATATACAAGGAACAAAAATAAATGAAACTATGCACAAATAAATGTTGTAAATAAATTAGATAATGTACAAATGAAGTGTAATCTCTTTATAGACCTAAGAGCACATCCATGGGATGTGAATAATCAAAATTTAGATTTGGTTGGAGGTCATCAAATGTTGGATACTAAATCTAGCTAAACTCAGATAAGTCATTATCATTGTGATCATCATACTATGTTTTTTGTATAAGTGTATCCTTGTCTTTGGTGTTAGTCTAGGTTCTATGCATCTAAATAACATGTTAATATACTATGTAAGAAGCCTCCCATGTGGTACCAAGGTAAACCAAATAAATGATGGGGTATCTATACAAAATATATGATTTTTGACTAAGTTATCATGTAAATTATGAACTATGTATCCCTCATGAATAAAAGCCAAACATCTTTATGTGCAATCAACTATGGCATATATTTCCTATAATGATGTAATTATAAGTGTAACCTATATACGCATGTTTATGCTCATGAAAAAAAAAGTATGTTGACCAACTTTGGACCAAATGTAATTGGTAATGTGATATTGCTTAAGGAATATTGATAATCTATACCATGTTTTAGCTCACACTCTTGATGTACTATGTGTTGTAATAATTCCAATGTGTAAGTGTTGGGATTAGAATCCTCATCTATGGAGACATGAGAGATGTATCAATCCTAGATAAAAACTTAGATAGTCAATGGACCATTTATCAAATATTTGTGTTGATGAATATTTCATCATGATGCTTTTATTGGTTGAGGTGAAGGCTATGTAATTTAAAATAGTGCTCTAAGCCTTGAAATTATCTAACTTTTATTGAAATGCTGAACATGTATTTGTATCATGTGTTATAAGCATATGAAAATGAAAAAAGGGGATACCATCATGATATGACAATATAATGAGTGATCTATGATGAATAATGGATAATGCCATTAATCCTCTATCAAGTATATCTATAGAATCTGATATGGTATTTCATGTGAACTTCCTACATGAATCTATTTAATTGGGAAAATATAAATAGATATAACCATATGTACTAAGTGTATGGAAGAATCTACCTCTAAATGTACGTAAGTGACTAGGCTTAGAGTTGTAGGACTATGAATTATTGGTGTTTCCTATGTGGGAAAAGGCATGAGTGCCTTAGAATCACTTTTGCACTCTCTAGGGCCATCTATTGTGATTCTCAATCCACATAAGTAATCATAAATGTTAATGGGTGTTGGATCATAAATGTTCCTAGGAATATATATCATAGTTTTAGATATATAATTCATTTTCATTAACAAGTAATGGTAATTATGCTATGAGAATCCCATCATCCACTATGGGTGGGGAAAATTGTATTGTAGGAGGATCCTCCTCTATCATGGTGAAGGAAACTATGTTATAGGAGGATATGGAATTGGTGTAGGAATAGTGGTTGTAGATTCCCCAATATCGTATGCATGCATATCATCTATCAAAATCTTGTGATGTGGTGATTCTATAAGAACATGAGGTGTCCCATTTAAAGATATACTCAAGGTGGCAGGCTTGGTGACTCTATAATATCTTAATGGGTGATAATCTACTAGAAAAATTAATAAGTATCTATCATGCAAAACTTTGATGCATCTATGCAAGGTAGAGGGTATGACCTCCATAACATGTATCCAAGGTCTGTTAATTAATATGTTGTAGTTCAAATGATTAGGTGTCACCTGAAACTATGTAGGTAGGGTTTTTAGCCCAACTATAAGATCTAATGTAATAAAACCCAATGCCTATATAGGAATGTCATCAAAACCTTTAATGCTATTATATGTATTTTAAATGGATGCTATATCAACTCCATATCCTATATAAATGTGAGGTTGAATATGTTAATTCCTAAACCACTATAAATTAGAATTCATTTATTAGTGGTGGTCTTGATTTGTTCCTAAATGAAGATTAATAGATTCTAATCAATAAATAACTATGAGGGAAAATCCTTATTGTCAAAGGATATGACATTATTAATGCCCTTAATACTATTCATGACAAATTTCAAATAATATGGTTATATGTCATGAGTTAAATATGTATGATTGAGTGTTTGAAAAAAAATATCCCTAAAAATGGCTTGCTTTTAGAGGAATTCTAATATAGATATCATAGTTGGTGTATTTATCAATTGATCCACAATATAAAATGATTTGTACTGATCCATAGTAATTATTTTAGTGTTTTCATTATGAGGAGGTATGGTGGGATTATATTGTTCTTATATAGGATGAGGAGGAATCCTATTATGTCTAGTAATATCTCAAACTACATGATCAACTATTTTCCATGGGCATGTAATAGAGGTAGGATGTGAGTGAATGTAATCAACTGGTCTAGTTGGAGGCATAAAAAATAGAGTCCTTTGAGGTCTTTATCATTGAGTAGTAACTAGAGGTAACTCAAAGTGATCCATGCAACAATGATCATCATAGAAGTGGGACTCAAGAGAGGGTGGACCAATGTGTGAAATAAGCTAAGTTATAACATGGTCCATGAGAGGAGTAACATACATGAGCATCTTTCTATAAATGGTGGGTAATATGCATGTAAGACAAACCACAATACTTTGTACCAAAAATTAGAAAATAACATCCATCATGATAATAATGATGAAAGGTTACAACTCAAAAACTAAGTATATTATGGAAATAAGAAGGGAAACCCTAATGGTGAACTAGGGTTTGAAATAATGTGCTTAAATCAAGTTGAGTTCACCAAATGATTTAATTTTTAAGGGTTATGGATTTTAAGCCCTAGCTTGTAAAAGGGTATAAGTATAGTAGGGTATAAAATATGTAATAAATATAGTCACTAATTTGTAAAATAATTTAGAAAATTTGATGTTTTTAATAATATCAATGAATAACATAAATGAATACTTGAAAACTCACTGCGATGAAGGATTTAGAAGCTAAAAATTGGTATAGGAGCTAGTATTGGTGTTGCAAAAAAGATAAAAGTGTCACAAACCCTCATGGATAATAACACACTACCTTAGATAGTATCACTATGGTATTATTTTCCACCTTTATCACTAATTAGCTCTTTGATATAACTGATCTATACTTCTATTAACACCTATGTTTGAGTCTACCAGGCCTCTTCCTATGTAGAAAAACCATCTTTTGTTATCTATAACATGTTTTAGTTGATTTTATATGCAAAACCTAGACCTCTATGTGATTAGGTCATTTGATATGCACAATTATTAAACATTTGGTGTTAGTTTGGTAGGTTGGACATACTCAACACCCTTCTATGATGAAATTTGCCTACATACCAATACTCTGAGGAGGGATCAAGATTGATGTATTTATCCCCAACTAAGTGTTATTGAAATTGAAACTGAAGCTAGTATGAATGTTAGTTTGAGTTATTTGAGAGAGGCTCAAGACTAAAAATCTATGTACTATGAGCTTAGTAAGGATGTAGATTATTGTATGCATAAGTACAAAAGAATAGGGATTAATAACTATTATAATGATAAACTTGTTCTAATCTTGTTTGTCTATATTTGCATATGGTTATTTTATAGAGTTCGAAATAGGTCTAAGATAACCCTAGGTGTATTATAAATTGAAAACATATCTATTAGAGATAAAAAGAGGTAAAATTAAAATAATTCACAACTAGGACATTAGCGATGTGATGTTAATGGCTGGTTATGGTGCTAATGTCTAAGTGGTAGAACCTAAGGCACTAGGGGCCTAGATGATTAAGGAATGGTTTAAAAATCATTTTCAGATGTATAAGGATATGTAAGGCCTACACAAAATCTATATAAGTGTCTAAATATGTCCTAAGATAAGTTTAGGGATAAGTTAGGGATGGTTGGTCTCAAGTAACACTCTTGGCACTCTAGTAACATTTTAGATGACTATAAGTTATTTGAGGTTGTGAGTTATTTATAACATCAGGGTGATTGAAATAAAGTATCAATAATGTATCCAAATTCAAACATACCAAATAATTCTTCCACTCTATCTCCAAGAAAGCATCTAATGCATGAGTGAGTGAAATGTAAAGGCACAGGTCTATAGGGGTTGAGAAAATGCAAATTTTGGGCTCATTTGATATATTTAAAATGTTTTAGGATTACGAAAGAAGATAAAACACATAGTATGCATCTTCATCAATAAATCACACCTCATTCCATATTTACCCAATCCTATATTCATCTCCAAAGTGGATTTTTAGTACTAAATCAAGTATACAAGCTTCATATGAGAGAAAGATAGACTAATAGATAGGCATATTTGATGTTTCGGGTAGTGGTACATATATTATAGGTCTTGAGAAACTCAGGGGGAAGTGTGTGGGAAATTTTAAGAGCATTGAACACACTGTAAAACCCTCTATAATCATCATTTCTAAGAATTTACATGTGGTAGGCTATGAAGGACATTGAGTTAGGGTTATTTGACAATGTTTCAAGTATGAGGAAATAAGTAATAGAACTATAACCAAAATTGAGATACATAATACATTATTTGGATGTTCATCCTAATAAAAAATATTTAACCAATATTATCAAACTCCTTCAAGACACAAACATGGTTAAATTCTGAAAGAATAATGTAGTCATGCGTACTAAGTGGATTGTGTCAAGTTTACAGGTTTAGGATGAAAGATTACTAGAAAATACTATGTAGATTATATTTTTAAAGTGTCTTAAAAAAATTAAAATAAAATCCATATTATTCTCAAGATCATTCAAGGTCATAAGAGGCAAAAGAGACAATCTAAGAGTAGGCTGGTAATGAGGTTTAATCTTCAAATATACATCTATAGGCCTATACACTAGAATATTAGGATATAGTGCATTTTTTGTATTGAACATGAATTTTGGAATGTCATGAAGGATGTGAAAAACATTTTATAATGTTTATAAAGTGATTAGGTTACTTAGGATGAAGAGAAAACATCAAAATAAGATGATTAGGTTCAAAACCCCTAAATTATTAAGAAACCCTAGCCGTGGCTACATCAAGGCTTAAGGCCATCAAGGGGGTCAAGTGATTTGTAAGACCATATAAAAAATTCATGGAACATGGATCAAAACCAAGGTAGGCATTTTCACAAGACACCTATCTTTACCTTCACCTATAGGCCTACAAACTTGAGAAGGTCATCTTTCTCCCGTGAGAAGTAAGATGATCAGGATTGTGGGGAAAAAATTAGCTATGAGATCATAATAAGATCTGTATACTCCAAGTTCTCGGTATTTTTCAATCAATCAAGAGGCATAACTATATGAAAAATTGTTAAGAAGTTAGAGGCCTCAAAATTTCCTTTATTACCTGTAAAGATATTTATGACTATAAATGGTCCTTTAGGTGATCCAAATGCACTTGAAACATATTTAAGACCCATGAAAAACATCTATAGACATCATGATCACCTTTTGAAGAAATAATCTTGGCACATGTTGAGTAAAAACATAAGTGGTATAAATCTACACTTTTTAGGCCTAATTTCATCTTTTATCTATGTGGAAGTTTATCATATAATTGAAGAAACCTCCTATGCCTGGGTAGAAGTATAATGACATTCAATCACCCATACAAGAGAAATTCATGATGATTTTATAGGTTTCAAGTCAGCAAGCCAAGACTAAATGAAGACTATTCTCATACTTGCATAAAGGGTTGAGATTGCAAACATTCTTAAGGTCACTAAGCGTACAAGAATGTTTAGAGAACCTTTAGAAACATATATTATCACACTTGATGGAATCTATAGTTCATAAAAAAAGTCAATTCTAGTGGATGCAGGCAGAGTTGAAGGGCTTACACATATGTACTCCAATATCTTCTTGATGTTAATGACCTTCAAAGACATATAAATGACTCTATTATATTTTAATTCTTACCTCAAGTTTAACATGATATTGAAGACACTAAAATTACCTAATATATTAGAAACATCAATGTTTGTGTCATGGAACATAGAAAAGGTCCCTACACAATTCTCAAGTCTATATAAAGATTTTATAACATGAATACCTATAGCCCTACCCAAACCTCTTCCTAGTAAGTTATGAAGACCTAATAGATATATAATCACTTAAATATGGTTTATAATCCTGGACAAAGATTGTATGATATTATAAAATACATACATGATATTTACAATATTATTTTCATAGTCTTCAAATAAATACTAGACCTTGGATGAAGGGAGAGACTTGTCTTCGTAGCATTCATTTAGATAAAAAAAAGATTAGGCATGAAATTATAGGTCATAACTACATAGATCATTAGATTAAGAGGTTTAATACTTAAGTCTCATTCTCACCAAGATGAACGTTGCATTGAAAGAGTCAAGGATGGCTTATAAATATGCTAATGAGAGTAAGTGAGCCATGTGTCAAGACATAAGCTTGTAACTCTTCAATCAAGAAAGGGAAGATTTAAGAGAATAAGGATGAGTCATAAAAGGCCAAGAGCCACTTTTATTCCACATCTCATAAGTAAATAATAAATAAATTTTAACACATATTGAGTATGAATGATAAGACTATTTTTTACCTTCCATTAACATTATAATTGGTTTATGATAGATGACAATCATAATGAACTTCCTACACATCCACCTTTTCTCTCTCTTCACTAAATACACTTGAAAGGGACATTATAAAGGATAATCCATGTTAGTATGGTGAATAAATACTAAAATTGATACTTTTTATTGCTTTTAAAGTGAATGTAAGTTTTTTATACCTTTTTCATCTCACATTTAGTATTTTATGGTGAATTTTTTATGAATTGTTATGTTGATATTCAATCTTATTGAATTTTTCCTCTTCATTCATACCCCTTTATGAGTAATTAATCTCATTATAGGTTATACGGTGTGTGTCAATTATTTATGAAAATTTTAAGTGTGGAAACCTTTACTAATGTCTCTTTTTAGAAATCTTGATTGTCCATGTTAACTGATGTATCATTTATAACCCCCATATTGAAATTATTATGATAGAAAGAATGTTTAGAGTTGTGTGACTATATTTATCCTTGTATTAGCTTTGATATGAAATTATAAAAATAGGAAATGATCTGTAATTTGGTGCATCACCCAAGGTAAATTTTATTGATCCATATAGAAATTAACTTTAGTTTTTTTATGAATCTCTAAGTATGTGTTTTGAAAGTCTGGTAAAGCTAATAGATGGTGTTTAGGTGAGAAGATGAATGGATAGGTGAATCATAGTGGGGTGTAGAATCTATAAGGGTATGTGAATATATAGAAAACCCATTAATAGACTACACCTTATTTGTCTATGGATCACACCTCTTCACTACCAAATGATAGAGTTGATGGTAAACAACAACAATGCTACCAAACAACAACTATTTTGTCATTTGACAACAATGTTATCAAATGATATAAATTATATCCTTTGATAGTAATATTACCAAAAGGTAACAACAATATTATTTTATATTAATGTTCTCAAATCATAGTAATGATATAATTTCAAAACAATTCTATCAAATAATAATAATGTTGTCACTCAGCAGTAACATTATCATTCGAAAACATTACTGTTGAAAGATAGAGATTAATATTAAATGTTAGAAGTATTGTTGTTCTAAAGTGTTTTTTGTTTATTAGTGTTTATTTTGTTTCATAAAATTACTATCAAGAGACAAAATTATTTTTATTCAATAGCATTATTGTCATTTAATAAAATTATTATTGTTTAATAACTTTAGTGTCACTTGGTATCAAGTTGTCATTCAACACAATCACCTGACACTTCCTCCATCCCTATCTTACTAATGAAATATACCATTATGAATAAGCTCATATTTACATTATAAAAAATGGTGAACTATATTTATATCTATGAAATTTACTGTAAATAGTAGTCTAGCTGAGTTGGAAAACTAACTTACACTCAGGTAATTGAGGTAAATCTAAATTATTCGCCACTCCCTAAAATTAATGAAATGATAATTTATAAAATTGAAATACTCAAAAATTAAAGAGGAATAACCACTAATATTTTCCATGAAATTACCCCTTTTCTATTTTATTTCATTTTTCTCTTTCCCTTTTCCTCATAATCTACGTAGGTTTAGTGATAGTATATGTTAGCATCAAGGGAACCAACCCTCTCTACAGGTTCTCTTTAGTTATAGGCCACCAATAACTTTAAAGTGTTCCCATTGTTTCAATTGAGTGAGTGTACCTAAAACACCTCCTTAAAGGGTGCAACTCAAGGTGATGGTAATTTTTAGCATCCTGGATGGGACACAAATTCAAGAAGATTACCAAAGTTTGGTGTTATTCTTTATATACTTGTAGTTGTTATATCATATACATTTAGCATCTCACAACTCTAATACTATTTCAAGCAACCTAGTTTCAATATTAGTATCTAATTTTCATTACAGAGGTAAATACAAGATATTATGCTAAGGGTAATCCTTTTGAGTTTGTATAATTACCTTACCATTCAACTAAGATTAAAAAATTTACATGTACACATCTTTATCCAAAAATATCTTTTGATTCCCATAGAAATTTTTTGTTTTCTTTCAAATTTCAAGATGGTAGTACCTAAAAATTAGGTTTTTTCTCCTTTTAATAGTGGAAACCCATTCAACCTATATCAATATGATGATATATTAATTACTAACTTCAAAATCATCCCACATTTCATTGGATAAGATTGCACTACTCCTATTAATCAAACAAGAGACATGGCTAATATTTGTTTTCTACATTATGTGATATAAAATAATGTGGCAATAATATTGCTAGTCACATATTTTAAAGGTAAGGATATTCAATGGTATAGAGGCTTGAGGCCTAATTCTATTTCTACTTGGGATGAATTGGGTGAAAAATTGTGCTATAATTTTGAGGATGAGTTATTACTCATCCTTGGTAGAGAAATTGAGTAATATAAAGAGGGATCCTTAAGAATTCATGGTTGATTTAAACTATAGATTTCAAAAGACTTGTGATAAAATCATATCCATAGTCAAGCCCACGATAAACTCTTAATTCTTGTACTACTTGAGGGATTTAAATAGTGACATAATAGTAATGATATAAGTAATGGGGGGAAACATGTTGCCTAATGTATATGATGTGAAAATAAGGGATAATAAATGTCTTATCTAATATGGTATGATTATTCCAATGCATTTTATGACTTTTTTTCTATAATTATAGCCCTTACTACTTTTATATCTCTTTAATTTCCCACATTAGCTCTTATTCCTTCATTAATCAATCAAGAGAAGGCTACCTCTACTCCTTATAATGACCTACATGAAGTCAAGACTATTTTTTTAAAAATTGACAAAGAAATTTTAAGCATTAAGAGGTAACAATATCAGAAATACAATCCTTGACATCCTCACAACTAATTCAATTAGGCTAATAAACATACTTTCCAAGGAAACTACCAAGGTTAAGGAAAAATCACCAATGTTAGACCTTAAAATAGAAATAATCCAAATGATTCTATCTCTTTAAATGATATTACTCCTACCCAAAATAATCTAGTCCAAGATCAATCATGGTGTTTTCCTTATGATCAGCTCCAAAATTAGATTATGTATTTCAATAGTGTGTCTAATCAAACTCCCATATTGCAAGGTGTTCAAGATTCTCAAGCTCCAAAATTTTAAGTTACACCACAAGGAGAAACTAATCAATGAAAAGTCTAACCTGATTCTACCATTGTCTATTGGAAAGAAAGATATTATTATGCAATGAATCAATTTTGAGGCATAATTAATAGTCATACTCTTGTGGTAACCAACATAAAGGATAAAAAAGAGAAATAAAAGGTATCCAATACGTAATTAAATTACCTATCATACCTTATCAAGTGTTTAAATGGAAAATTATACATAATACAATCCCTAAAGTTTAATAAGTACATAAAAATTAGAATGTGAGAGGTGTTTCTCTACCTCAATCCTCACAAAATCAAGATAGTTTTTTTGCTCCTAAAGGAAAGCCAAAGGTTGTTAGTTCTTATATCAACATTTTTGTTCAAATGAATAAGGAACATGTTAATATATAAATTTTTTAGACATTGGCCATTCTTAGAAAAAATTATATACTTCAAGAAGAGAAATCTAATTTCAACTTTATAGTTCAAATAATGAAAGGGAGAGTAGTCATCATGAATGAAACTCAACCTAAAGGAAGGAAACAAGTCAAAAGTGATAAACATCCTCCTTTATATCTTTATCTCATTATAGGTGATTATTTTGTTCATAATTTTATAATTTATTGTGGTGTTAGTATCTTTTTAATGCCTAAACATGTGGTTGATAAGCTAGATCTAAAATACGAGCCAATTACCAAAGGAGTTTTATAATTAGATGGGAAAACTAACAAGACTATAAGTATCATAAAAGGTATAAAATTAACTTTGAATTATTGTCCCATTTTTTTAATTCCTTAAAATATTTTTGTAGTATACCTATCACCCCACTTTTCCTTATGTCTATATAGGGAGTTTAAATCCAATATTTGGGGATATCTATCATCAAATTGGTCTTGAATGGTTTTTAGGACTAGATATAGCAAATTCAAGATCAAAACATAACAAATTACTAAGATTCATATATAACCTTATATACCTAAGGTATCCAATGCTAATTACACTATTTTTAATTAAGGATATATCTATGTTGATCAAGAAGTATTTATTTCCCTTGAAGTCATACCTCATCTCTTTTTTGATGAGTAGGGAATTGAACATCATGAACATAATCCATATAAAATCATAAAAGAAGTAGGATTAAGAGTGTAAATCTTATAAGAGGAAGGTCATTTTATTCTAGAGTATTTAAATCCTATTTGAGGCCATATATGGTCTATATAATCTATTCTTTGATAGATTTAAAAGTAAGAGTGGTACAGGAGGTGGTGCAATGTTGGTGTCTCCCTTCAAATAAAGGTACTATACTAGTTTTAGATTTCAATTCAATTGAACTTGTAATAAAACTAAGTATGAATCACTTTTACATGGCATTTAATGGGATATGAAAATAAGAGTGAAGTGATTATAATATTTTGTGATAATGAGTTGGTTTTTCATCAAGTTAAGGGCCAAAATGTAACAAAAAAATCATTTTTAAAGTCCTAAAAACATAAGTGTAAGATATTATGGAAGATTTTGAGGCCTTCAACATACAATACATTCCAAGAGAGTAAAATAAGCGTGTTGGTATGTTGTCTATAGTTAGATCTTAGTTTGAAATTCCCAATGATGTCAAAATTTTAATATATTAACCACATATCAAGGTAGTGGTAAGGCCTTCAATTCTTGACAATGACATTAATTGGAAAGTATTGTATAATAATAAATAAATCAAATAAACAATCAAAAGAATTTGTGTTTTCTTCAAGAAATCTATCCAATCTATATAAACAATATGGTGATTAGTGATGAGTCCATATTATGACTCATTATTGTCATAGTTCATAGCCTTAAACATGTCAATTAATTGAGATTTGATGTAATCTTAGGATTTAGAACTAGATTAAGGTAGGAAGTAGATGATTTTATCTATATAAATTTATGTGATTCTAATTTAACTTCATTTGCATTATGTTCTCACCATTTTTGTGTTTTAGTCTTCATATTTTGATATGTATAGGAAATAGTAGCATCTAATGAGAGTTTTGACAAGATATCATGAAGATAAGAATGTTTTATGACATAGAGTTAATCATTTGAAGCATAGATATGGATTCTATTAGTTATCTATAAATTCTGATAGCTAGCTATAGATTTCATTAGTCAACTATAGATTCTACAAGTTAGCTATGTATTTCATCAATCAACTACATATTTTACTAGTTAGTTATCAATTTCAATAATTGACTATGGATTACCATATTTTTACTATGAATTTTCACAGTTCACTCCATATTTGGTCATAACATGTTCCAAAGTGTTCAAGAAGATTTTCCACCTTCTCCATGATGATTTAGAAGACTTTTTTTGATATTTTCTATTTCTACACATGTATATATATAGCTTCCTATTTATGTATAGTCTTCCATTTATAGAAGTTTTTATTACATGTTGAAACTCTAAAGTCATAAGATATGGATATGATATATGTATAGATTTCATAGTTAGATATAGTTAAGCATAACAGTTATAATGTCATGTGGATCTTTCTGATTCCTTGTAGATCTTATTGTAACATTTCTCTATTTTGGCTATATCTCCTAATATATCTAAAATATCTTCTTATTTTAAGTTAGTTGAGTTTTTGCCTAATTCCTAAGATAGAGAATTTATTTTGCATAGATTAAAAGGATAGATCCATGTTAGATCTGGAGATATACATATATACAAAGATATTGTAATTCTAGTTATTTTTTAATACAAGAAGACTCACAATATTTTACTCTTTCAATTCATGTGTTGAGATATCATTATAATACTAAGTTGATTTAAACCTAAATTTGAGGTTGAGATAGGGCGCACACCCCAAGGACAAAGAAGAATTTATTTAGGTATTTATAAAGTTATTTCTTCTTTGTTTTGATTGAAATTGATATATGTGTTTATGTGATTAATACTTAAAACTTTCAAGATAAATTAGATCATTATTTTGTTACTTTAATATTTTCATAAGCATTTAATAATTCCTTTAATTTACGGAACTTTCATTATGCAAGTGTGGATTAGAGATTTGGTTTGAGTGAGTTTATTTTGTAACATTGTGTAATTACTTTTAGATTCTTTAATTTAGAATAGTTTAGTTTGTTTACATTTATTACAAGAGTATTTATTTTCAAAATTAGTATAGATTCTTAGAAATAGACTTTAGGCTATTACAACATCAAACCCCCCCAAATTTTTTTTTGTTAACTTGAAACCAATAAGTGCCCTACTATAGATAGCCTTAAACATTGGACATATTAAGAACTGACACCAACATTAGTTAGTTAAATAACGGGGTAAAAATGACACCCATAATTTTTGGTGCAATTTTTTGGGACTTATTTAAAAATTTTATAAATTTAAACACTCAAGCTAATAGTCAAAATATTAAAAAAACACAAAAATAGATTAAAATTATTCTCTTGTCAAATATAGGTATGTGAGTAGGTTAAGGGATTAAGAAGGAGGTTTTTCTCCAAAATATCTTGATCATTTATAGGAAATAATCAAATAATTTTCACAATATATAGATAGTTTGCAAAAATAAATAAGTGATACTTTCATAATTACCTCTACAGATCTAGAAAAATCTTCCTCTATAAGAGTTTAGCTTTTAGATCTTGAACATCTAGAATTGCCTCCTCTAAAGAGAACTCTATTTTCCATGGGATAAAATGTAGGCCATTTATAAATCCTTATATTAATCCTCTTGAGATGACTTTATCTTATCCTATGGTCTTTAATAATAATGACCAAACAATAATGAAAAATATTTCTCCATCCAATCTACCTACCTTTAGAGGTTTGTCCATTCAAGACCTAGACCAATTTATTTTTGAGTTTAAAGTCCTTTTTTAGATATACGATTACACTTAAAATAACCAAAAGTGGAATCTCTTTCCTTCTAATTTGAAGGAAGGATCAATGAGGTGGTTCATGGGACTTGCAAGGAACTCTATTAGCACTTGAAGAGAAATGGAAATAATATTCTTAAATAAATATCAAGATTATTCTAGGGTGAAGGATAGGAAAGAAGAATTTTTTAAAATAAAACAAAATGAAGATGAAAACCTTCAAGATTACTTAGATCAGTTTGATTTTTCCCATAATAGATGTAGTTATGAGTTGTTAAAGTAAGTCATCAAAATTGTTTTCCATAAAGGATTGGATCACTCCTTCAAGTAATCCTTAAATCTTATGGGGAAAGGAGATATTACCAAAATAGACTTCCAAGAGATCATGTGTTTATATACTAACTAAATGTACTAACTAATCTAGGACAAAACCCAACAATTAAAGAAGGAAAATAGGGAAATCTAGTGATGTAAGCCAACTCATAAAAGAACTAGTGAACTTCAAATTAGAAATAATAACTCAACTAAATTCAACATTAGATGGATTAAAAGCTAAGGATAAAGCTAAAACTTAACCATTGGATATCTATTATCCAAAGTGTAGATTAAGAAATGCACTTATCAACTATCCTCTAGACAATATGTGTGTGTGTGTGTGTGTGTGTGTGTGTGTGTGTGTGTGTGTGTGTGTGTGTGTGTGTGTGTGTGTGTGTGTGTGTGTGTGCGCGCGCGCGTGTGTGATGCTTAGGATCATGACATAAAAAATTGTAATCACCTTCCTACTCTTAAAAATTAGTTCAAATGTAATTCACAAACCATATAATAAATCAAATATGTTTAGAGATAAGGAAATACCTTTCAACAAAATCAACCACTATAGTTTGGCTCAAGGATTCCTTTTACATAATGGCATGCACCTCCACATGTGTGGGTAGTACCATGATGGGGCACCCAAGAATGGATGCATAATAATGGATGATGCCCCAAACGTTTTGACAAACAAGGATACCCCAGGGTCACCTATAACCAATAACAATAAATAAGGTGTCCACAATAACAACAAAAACAAAAATCATTAATGGATCCTTAAGGAAATTAAGTAGTCCCTATAGAAAAAGTAAACCAACCATAGATACCTGCTCAACTAGTAATAAATATAATTAATAGACAGGTATATGTAAATGAACAAGTTGAAACCATAGGGGTAGGTTTTATTGAATGTGCATATCTACATCTAAAATCAAGAAAAATGTTACAAGAACCTCATATCATTATTATAAAATTACCTCAAGAAAAAACAAGTTCATAGATTCAACTAGAAAATGAAGAGTCAATAGAGAAATATAGAAAAATAGAAGTTATCATAACTCCTCCATCTATTCCTTTTCTAGAAATATTGAAGGAAGTGGAAGATAAAAAAGAATCTAAATTAATTCAAGAACTCCAAAAACTTAACATAGAGATTCCATTGTTACAATCCATTAGGGAAATATTAGAACTAAATATGGTCATCAAATTTTTGTGTATCAAGACACCTAGTATAAAAATAAAATATCCTAAGAACATACAAATAGATGGCAAGCTTACTGATTTATTAGCAAGTGAGCTCCTTTTGCCTAAATATGGGGACCTAAGAAGTCTTGTCATTTATATAAAGATTAGATATCAGGAGATACCAAATGTATTAGTGGGCTTAGGTGTTTTTATTAATGTAATGACTATGGACACATTGCAAACTATCTCTTTGGAAGACATGCAGACAAATACCATAATCTTATAAATAGAAGATCATTCCACTACCAAACCAGAAGATGTCATTGCGGACATAATGTTGAATATAGAGTCATGGGAATACCCTATTGACTTTATTATCTTCTAGCCCAAAAACAAACAAATTGGATACCCATTGATTCTAGGAAGACCTTGGTTAGAAATTTTAGCATCATTGATTGATTATAGATCAGAAGATATGGCCATATCAAATGGTCTTAAATCAAAATGTATTTCTTTATATCCACCTACTCAACCATCCATCAATTTTATTAAATAGTTATGGGTTGATCAAATTGATGAAAAATGTGATAGTATATCTTCTCTCTCTATGATCACAATCAATGATCATATAGATGAAGTAGATGATGAGTTATTAAGAAGTATTAGAACTGCTATAGATCTTGATAGTTTGGCTATGGATTACATCAATCCAAATATAGATTTTTATAGAAGGTCCTTTCATGATGGATTTTCCTATCCATATGATCACCCATCCTTTTCCACATTTTAAAACATTTTATATGACCATAAAGACATTCAAAATAGTGCTATGTAATGAACACATGAAGGTCAAAATTCATTCTTAATAGCCTTTCATTGTCCTTTGGCTAGAGTTATTCCTATAGGAGATAAATTTATTAAAGATACTATCACATTCCATACATTATTACCATATCCTTGTCTTATTAACTCATTAATGAGTGAGTTCAAACAAATATATTCTTCCCATCCAAGCACTAAACAAATCAAAGTAGCACCAAGGAAAACACCTAACATAATAATTTGGTTCACAAATGATCAATAAGTGAATGTTTTTCATATACTTAGAGATCATACTCAATCCTTTGATTGGGAATATCAAGATATGAATGGAATCCATTCAATTGTATGCACACACCATATCTACATAGATAAAATTAAACCATTAAAGTAACTTCAAGGAAGATTTAATCTTGCGTTAAGAGACATTATGAGAACTAAAATTGAAAAGTTGCTAGAAGTGGGATATACTTATCTTATTTCTGGCAAGCAATGGGTCTTTCCTTTGCTTAGTGTTCCCAATAAAAATGTCAAATGGATAGTATGTGTATAATATAGGGAGTTTAAAAAATAAATAATGAGATATTACTTCCCTTTAACCTTTATTTACCAAGTACTTGTCAACTTGGCAGGGAAACTTTATTTTTCTTTCTAAGATGGATTTAGTGGATACAACTAGATCAAGTGGAACCTAAATACCAAGACCAAATAACCTTCACTTATCCATGGGTTACATTTTAATATATATTATTTCCCTTTATTTTATGCAATGCACCTACCACTCTATAATGTACAGTCTTAGCCATATTTTTAGACTTAAATAATGACTGTATAAAGGCTATATGGATTATTTTAATGTTCATGGAAAATACTTTGATAAAAGTTTGAGAAATCTTAGAAAATTACTATAGATATATGAGGATCACCATTTTTATTTAAGTGATGATAAGTGTTTGGTCATGGTAGAATAAGGTATAGTTTTAGGACATCATTTTTCTACACAAGGAATCCAAGTAGATCAAAAAAAAATTGAAGTTATCTCAAACTTACCTATTCCTCAAAATTAGACTAATATTAATAGATTCTTAGGCCATGAAATATACTATATAAGGCTCATATAAGATTTCATAAAGATTTCTACTCCAATTTTTTATTTGATAATAAAATAGAGTGAGTTTATATGGAATTCAGACTACTAACAAGCCTTTAAAACCATCAAGTAAAAGGCGAGTACTACACCAATCCTAAGAGGACCTAACTAGTCATAGTACTTTCATATTTATACTAATGCATATAATCATGCTATGAGATCTATTTTGGGATAAAAATATGAATATTGATATATGTATGCCATATACTACATAAGAAATAACTTGAATTCAAATAAAAGAAGTTACACAACCACTAAGAAAAAATTACTTGTGATTTATGCCATAAATAAATTTAGACACTAAATTACTAGTTAAAAAAATATTTATATATACTAATCATACAACTATCATGTATTTAATGAACAAGCTAGTGGTAGGAGGAAGAATTATCATGTGGTTATTATTGTTCTAGGAATTTGATATAATAGTTGTTGATAAACCAAGTAAATTCAATTTGGTTAATTTTATTTCTAGATTGAAAAAATTAGATGAAGAACTTATAGAAGATAGTTTTCTATATGAATAATTATTTTTTGTTTCAACACAATCACCTTGGTTTGCTTATATAGCAAAAAATTTGGCCATAGGGATGTTTCATTTGTAGTTTACTAAAAAGGAAAATAAATTTTTGATTAAAGTTAGTTCTTACTATAAATGGATTATTGGTATACTATTTAAACTTGGACCTAATAATGTTTTGTGTAAGCGTGTAAAGGAGAGTTAAATGTATGACATGATTCATGCTTGTCAAGATAAACCTAGTAGAGGACACTATAAAGTTAAAAGGACAATACATAATATCCTTGGAGTTGGTTACTTTTGGGTAGCTCTTCACAATCAAGTAAAGGCATATGTTTGGCAATGTGATCCATGTTAGATAATGGGGAGGCATACATTATCCTCTAAGATTCCTCTTCATCCCCAAGTAGTTATAGAACCTTTTGATAAGTGGGTCATGTAATTTTTTGGTCCCATAGATCCACTTCTCAAGGTAAATAATACTTAGTATGTACAAATCATGTGACCAAATGGGATAAAGTGTAAGATCTTTCCTTTGCAAGAGAAGTAGTAGTAAACTTCCTATATTCTAGGATCATGTAGTGTTTTAAGTCACCAAGGGAGATAGTGTCTAATAAGGGACCATAGTTGATGTCCAAGTTAATCCAAGCATTCATAGATATCTACCAAGTCAACCATAAAAATTCTTCTCCATACCATCCTCAAGTAAATAGATTGGTATAGGTTACTAATAAATAATTAGAGAATATCCTTACCAAGATAGTCAATAGTAGTACAAAGAATTAGGTAGCCAAAATTATAGAAGATTTATGGACCTATAACACCATATGGAAGACCACTACTAGTTTTTCACCATATAAATTGGTATTTGGTAAGAAACCTCTCCTTACAATTGAATTTGAAATGAAAACTTTGAGGACTAACTATAAGTAGGAATTGACTTAGATGAAGCACACAGAGAGAGAATTTTACAATTTAATGAGATGGATGAGATGAAAATAGAAGTTTTATAGTAAATAAAGATGAAGCAGCATCAGAGAAAGAAATAGCATGATTTACATATCAAAGAAAGATAGTTCAAAGAATAATATTAGGCACGCTTATATGATTCTAAGTATAAACACTTCAAAGGTAAGTAGAGAAATAGATGGTTAAGACCATTTTAGATAGAAATTATTTTTGATAATGGTTTAGTATAGTGATTTCTTGTAGATGGAAATCAAAACACACTTATTGTTGATAGACATTATTTGAAGTTTTAATAGAGGATTTCAAGTAAAGATTATTTCATTTATCTAGCATAAAATGAGTTTGGTACCATGGAATAATTCAAATCTTCCATGGCTATTGATCCTTGAAGAAAAAATGACCTGAATAAAGGAACAAGATCCACCTCTTTTCTAAAAATTCTAAAAATAAAAATAAAATAAAAAATTTTAAAATGAAAATCCTTTGGGACGTTGTTGAAAGTCATGTTAAAAAATATAGCTTGCTGGTTATTCATGTACTAAATGATGAGCCTTGACAAGAAAACTAGTAAATGACTGGTTAAGGGAAAAAAAACTAAAAATTTAGAAAAGTGAGTTCAGAACTTTAAGAATCATTACAAATTCTCTTGGTTCCAAAGAAATAAATTTGATGTTATTATTTTTCTACTATTCCTCATAATTAATTCATGCAATTCTTTGTGTAAGAATAGGTGAAGAAGTCAGACAAGGAAAATATCATGATTTATAAGGTATAGTGTGTATTTTTCTACTAAACATTAGTTTCAAATTTTTGAGTTTGCATGAATTTGCTTAAATATTTGGCATAAAAATCCCCCTACAATGTTATAAGGAGAATATTTCCATGACATCAACAAAATATTATTTAAAAAGGTCACATTTTGAACACTCAAGTGTATGCTACGAACAATGTCCTCTCAATATATAAGTCACTTTAGGATGACATATCCTTATCGTCATATTAATTAATGTGGATAATGTAATGACTAAAGATTTGGTAGTAGAATAATTACAAATCAATAAAAAGGGTCAAAGTACATCATCATTGCTATTTGAAATTAGAATTGTCATAATTATTTAACACTCTATGTTTTGTCTATAGTAAACAACCAAAATGAGATATTTATCACTCTATGTTTTAATATGAAGCAAAATTTGTTTGAAAATAGAGTTGAGGGTTGACAATGTTTTGTGTAAAATTTGAACTCAAGATGGCGCTAAAGAAAAATTCTAAACTTGAGAATTCAAATGATCTTTTGAGGGATGAGCTAGAAAAGTAGGTAATTATAGCATCTAGGTGGCTTGAATTCCTCCTAAAAGTCTAGGGTTATGACAAGGCATTAGTTGTTGATTTTTTCATCCATTTAAAATCAAAATTCTCTATTATCTAAGGTATGCAAATTATGTACTCTACTTATGTTCTAAGTGAGCTATCTAGAGTTCTAGATGAGGGAGAAAGAATTTTAGGTGGATCTTCTTTAGTGACCTTATCATTATCCTTAACAGTGACTGAGAATCAGTGCTAGTTTATTTCTAAGATGTCAAAGGTAGGATCAAGTGTTAGGAATAAATACAAAAATTAATGTAGAACAATTTCATAGAATCAAAATACTAGATATAAATAGATATGCATAAATAATAGAAATAAACATGCACAATAATAAGACCATATTTAATGTGATTCACCAAATGTGGGATACATCAACCAATAAACACTTGCTTAGATTTTATTACAATCCACCAGAGTAAAATCACTCTCAAATCTATCTTCATAATTACAATACACAAATATTGTTTGGAGTTGTACTCAACAAAACCTCTTGAATTTGCACTTGAATTCACACACTCTATTCATCCTTCTCAAAACCCTAGTTGTCATGATATATTACCTATGAAATATATATCAATACATAATACATCAACAAAGCAGTATTATAAAACAATGGGTACCAAAACCATGGGTAGAATCAACCCAAAAATGGTTTCCCATTAAAATGTATAGTATTTGAAAAACACATTATAATTTTGAAATAAGCTCCATAACATAACAATCTCCCACTTAGAGATTTATTTCCTCTAGTAGGATTCTCAACCCTTTACTATCAACTGTGAAATCCAATTGAAAGTAAACATAGCTTTAGTTTCTCCCTTGTAATCACCTTGGTCATCATGTCTACAAGATTTCGACTGGTATGAATATTTTTCATCTTTAACTTCTCTTCCTCTAAAGTGATCCTGATAAAATGGTACCTTAACTATATATGCTTCATCTTCAAGTGCAAATCAAAGTTCTTTTCTAGATGCATAGCACTATAACTATCGCTATATAGACTCCCTTCATCTTGCTTATGCCCCAAATATTCAAGAAATTATTGTAACCAAATCATTTCTTTGCTTGCCTCTGTGGCAAAAATATAATCAACCTTTATTGTTAACAAAGCCACATATTTATGTAGTCATGAAATCTAACTGACCATTGTGTCACCTACAATAAATACATATCATATTGTACTCCTGTTGTCTAAATCTCCATCCATGTCTGAATCTACATAACCATGCAAAGTGGTGTCCAATCCATCATAGCTTAAAACTATCCCCATGGTCCCTCTTAACTATTGTGTTCTCTACCTATATCACTCATGTGCCTGCTTACTACTCCCACTCCATGGGTAATATCTAGCCTAGTGTACACCATGACATACATCAAGCTACAAATAGCTAATTAGTATGGTACATGTGACATCTAGATTCTCTCCTCCTCTATCTTGGGACACTTCTCCTTTGATAACTTAAAATTACCTTCCAAAGGAGTTCCAATTGGTTTAGCATCCTACATACTAAACCTCTCCAAGACCTTTTTGATGTTTTCTTCCTAGGATAAATTCAACTTTTATTCCTTCCTATCCCGAGTTATTATCATACCGTGGATTTGTTTTTTTGCTCTCATATCCTTTATAGCAAAGGAATTACTAAGTTATTCTTTAGTACCTTTATTTATTGCATATTCTTACCTATAACCAACATATCATTCACATACAGATAAAGGATATTGTGACCACCATCATAGAATTTATTAATATATATGCAATGTTCTAAATGACACCTAGAGTATCCCTATTCCATCATAAAACTATCAAATTTCTTGTACCATTGTCATGGATTTTTTTTAGGCCATACAAGTTCTTCTACAATTTGCACACCATTATCTTCTTCCCTATGACCTCATATCCCTATGGTTTCTCCATATACAAGTCCTCCTTTAAATCACCATGAAGAAGCATAGTCTTCACATCTAACTACTCTTAAGTGTAAGTATTATACTACCACTATCCCAAGAACAATCCTAATAGAATCCATCTTTACCAGTTGGGAAAAATTCTCATCAAAATCAATTCCCTTCTTTTGTGCAAATACCTTTACCACAAACTAGGCCCTATACCTTTTCTTGCCTCCATCATCTTATTTAACTCTATACACCCATGTGTTATTCAATACTCTCTTACCTTTAGGTGGGGTTACCAATTCCCAAGTTTGATTTTCCATGAGAGATTGATGCTCCTCATCTATAGCTTGCTTCCACTTCTTCCTAACTTCTACCTATATTGCTTCTTCAAATCACTCTAGCTCTCCATTTTTAGTGAGTAATAAATAATTAAGAGATGGATAAAAATGTTCAAGTTGACTTTTTACCCTAGAAGACCTTCTCACCATAGGATTTCTGGGTTCTTATGGAGTAGGTGCCTAAATGGATTATTTAGACACTTTATCATCTGTAATGTCCTCTAATAGTATGTGATCTTTTATGGAATCATCTTTTTGATCCTAAAACTAATGTTTATAGATGACATTTCCATTAAAGACAACATCTCTAGACCTAAATATTTTCTTGTCCTTAAGACTCCAAATACAAAAACTAAAGTCATCCTCACCATAACCAATAAAGGTGCATTTTGTAGAATTACCCTCTAACTTGGTCCTATCATCTTTATCAATATGAAAAAAGTCTTCACAACCAAATATTATAAGAAATGAATCATCAATATTCTTACTAGACCAAACTTCCTTAGGTATGCCTCCATCCAAAGAAGATGAAGGACTTGTATTTATCATATATAATATTATGTTTACTGCTTCTACCCAAAATTGAAGAGGCAATCCTACATACAACCTCAAGATCCTATCACACTCCATGATAGTCATGTTCATCCTTCTTAACACTCCATTCTACTATGGAGTTCTTGGAACTATCCTCTGTTTATGAATTCCATTCCTTGAATAGTAATCAAAAAATGCATTGCTATAATATTCCCCACCATTATCTAACCTAAGAAATTTTAACTTGAGAATTATTTCATTATCAGCCAAGGCTTTCCCTATTTTAAATATATCAAACACATCAAATTTTCTCCTAATGTCATACACCCAAACATTCCTAGTTACATCATCAATGAAAATGACATAACAAGATGACCCACCAATATAAGATACCTGAGCCAACCCCCATACATCTGAATGAACCAACTCCAAATTATTCTCCTTCCTCATAGGTTAAACCTTCATAAATTTTACCCTTTTCTATTTTCCATACACACATTCTTCACAAAATTTCAAATCAGATCCTTTCAATCTAGGTAACCCATCATTCTAAATTTTCATACCCTTTTGGCTCTTGTTACTGAGCCTATTATGCCACAAAGTTGCATCTACATTTACAACAACTAAATTACAATAATCATCACTACTTGATAAATATAGGGTACTAACCTTATTACATCTTAATACCACAAGAGAACCATTGTTTACCTTCCAAGAATCTATTTTGAATGTCACCATACAACATTCACTACCTAGTTGTCTTGTGGATACCAAATTCTATCTCAACTTAAGTACATGCTTGACATCCTTCAGTATCCAAGTGTTCCCATTTTGTATCTTTATCTAAACACTTACTTTTACTACTATGCTACAAGGCTCATCATCACCAAGGCAAACATTCCCAAAATCCCCTTAAACATAATCAATGAAATAATGCCTATATAGTGTAGCATGAAAAGAAGCCCTTGAATCTAAAACCCAAGAATTAGAACTATTATCAACAGAGAGAATTAATTCATCCTAACAAACATTACCTATTTCCATATTCACCTCCTTGGTGTCTTCTTGATTTTTGTTCTAGTTCTTAAGAGACCAACAATCCTTCTTTGCATGCCCAATCTTTCCACAGTTCCAACATACCATCACGGCCCTTGATTTTGACCTTCTATAACCATTTGATTTTCCATGATTTCTTTTTCCTCTAAAATTTTATCTCCCTTTACTCTCCATTGCTATATCATCACCTAAAGTAGAAGTCTCCCCAAAGCTTTTCCATCATATTTCCTCATTAAGTATTTCTCCTATGACATCCTCAAACTTCAACTTGGCATTATTAGAGACTGAGTTGCTCACAACCATTACTAGGCTATTCTAACTCTCAAGTAAGGAACAAAAAATAACCAAAGCCCTAACTTCATCATCGAACTATATTTTTATAAAATTCAACATACTCACAACCATATTGAATTCATTTATATGATCAACAACTAAATTATTTTCAAACATCTTCATATTAAATAAATTTTTCATTAAAAATATTTTATTAGAAGTAGAGGGATTCTCATATAACTTCCCTAATGAATTCATGAGACCTTATGTGGTCTTCTACTATGATATAATAAATTAGTCTAAAGATGAAAGGCATAAGCTAATGGCCCCAAGTGATTTTGTGTCAAGAAGCTCCCAAACCTCATCTGTCATACTCATTGGTTGCTTTAATTTTCTTCCTAATAGAGCATGGAGGTCCTTCTGATAGAGGTAATCCTCCATCTACATCTTCCATTGACCAAAGTTAAATTCATTAAAATTTTCAACCTTTGATCTGTGATCATGAACCATAGATCCCACTTGAAATAATAACCCTTCCTGTGATTCAATACTTTAGCAAATACAACTGGAAGCTTTGATACCAGTTGTTATGAATAAATACAAAAATTAATGTGGAATAATTTCATAGAATCATAATAATAGATATAAACATAGATGCATAAATAAAAAAAATAAACTTCTACAATAAGAAGATCATATTTAATGTGGTTCACCCAATTTGGGCTACATCCACCAAGAAACACTTGCTTAGATTTTATTACAAGACACTAGAGTATAATCACTCTCAAATATATCTTCACAATTATAATACACAAATATTTTTTGGAGCTACACTCAGCAAACCCTCTTGAATTTAAACCTAAATTCATACACTCTATTCATCTTTCTCAAAACCCTAGTTCTCATGATATATTACCTATGAAATATCCATTAATACATAATACATCAACAAAGTGATATTATAAAACAATGGGTACCAAAACCATGAGCAAAATAAACCTAAAATGGTTTCACATTAAAATGTATAGTATTTGAAAAACACATTGTAAGTTAGAAATAGGCTCCACAACACAACATCAAGGGAGTCAGTAAGGAATATTTTCCTAAACTATAGAGGTTAATTTATTTTTGGCTTATAAAATACCTAACATGTGAAGGTCAATGTAGTGTCTTAAGCTACATAATACTAAAAATGTTACTATATCTGAGGTATGGTACACAACACCCCCAACCCTAAATTAATCTACCTTCATTTTTATTAGGATCCATTTAGGTTATGGCCATGATATACCCCAAGATCCATCTTCCATTTTCCACCATGGATTATTATATTTGATCATCCAACACCATTTTATACACTAATAAAATGGCACAAAATCTTGGATTGTATTCTGTGAGGGTAAGAAGAGAAAAAACACCAGACTTGTTAAGCAGATACCTCTAGATCCTCATGTCACAAGTTATAAAACTCCAAACAAAAATTATTATAAAGAAATTTTACCTCAATCCACTTGAATTAATGATCCACAATTAGATCTACTAAACTAACACCCCCAAGTCCTCTTAATGTGATTTCTCCACCTAAGCCAAGCATAAAATTGAGGCTTAGATATTCAACTAGAAATTCTAAGCAAATTCTATAAATTTCCCCTATCTAGGAACCTATCCAAATTATTTAGGATGAATCATCAACAAATCTTATCTCATATCCTACACCTTAAATAACCTTATGTGAAAAAATTCATTCTCTCCCTCAATGGTTATAGAAACGTTAGATATCCTATGAAAAGATAATATTGCCATTACTAGTGAGGCACATAACAGAGAGGAAGTAAAAATGTTAGATATCCATAGGATAATTTTGTACAAACTATTCCTGAGGATGTTACTACTCCCTCCTCATATAAATAAATAGACAAAGTAAAGGCCCCAATGACTAGAGAAGAAGGTAAACCTTTGAAATAAATAGATGATGTAGAGTTATAACATGCTTTAGCATTATCTTAGTAAGAGACAATAGTTAAAAAATATAAAATATATATTTATAAATTAATCTCTACAACTTAGAATAAATATTTTGTCATTGCCCTTATAATGAAATAAATAGAAAATGGTGAAATTTAGTGTTTGAAGAAATTGGATGATTTTGAAAATTATATCATGGGTCTATGGAGCTACACTAAAGCACTTGAGGAAGATAATATCTCTTTGAGAAAAAATATTCTAAAGTTAGAATAACAAATATTAGATTAAGATCTCAAATAGGTTCCATATCTTCTAATATGCCTCCTAAAGTCATGATGGAACAAAGTTTTCAAACCACTCTATCTATTCCTAATGTAGGAAACCAATGGGAGCAAATATGATTTGAGCTTAAGGAGTTGAAGATTCAAAACCACCTTCTTGGGAAGGATAAGTAGAAATTGTAAGAAGAGTTGGCATAGGCCAGATAAACAAACCCTTCAATTCACATGTCAACTCAATGAAAAATTCTTAACTTATAGGGTTCTTTCTTTCACATACAATATATTTTTGCATGAGTAGTTTTTCAGATGGTAGAGACTATATATTTCTTATAGTTTATCCCATGAAATTAATACAAATGATGAATTCATGACTATTTTTCAAAATATCACACCTAATAGGCAAGATTTGTTATGTGAATTCAATTTGTTTGATATCATTTTGGATAATAAAAATGATTTCTTGGTGAATTTGTTTATGGGATAACTATAGTTGAGAGATCTTCTTTATACATATAGAAATCAAATTGCTTGGTAATATAGATATGATTATCATATAAACATTTCAAGGGATGTTGGTCTATGTATTAGACCCTAGTTCAGTGATGCATATTTCATATTCTAAAAATTATAATGTTTTTATCAACAACCTAGGATCTGTGACCAATATATCTTTAGCATGCAATATGGTATCATCAACATTGAATTATTTGTTTAAGACAACTCTAATTAAAGTAGTGAATCCTTATAGACAAAATTTACATATGTTACCAGTCACTTTAATACAAAGAGAATTTTTGTCCCCTATTACTATATAATGGTTTTTTAAGATGGATAAGATCATTATTTAGATAATTATAGATGTTTTTGAGGGGGATGGATAGAAACCATGGATAGGGATGAGATTCAAACCTCCTTTTCTACTCTCCTTTATGTCTCCATGGTAAAACACAAGACCTTGGTCTGATGAGTAGTTTGCTATTTAGATCCAATTTTTACAAAGAGATATGGGATTTACTCCTCAAAATCATAGGATATTTTAGGATTTGTATGCCATTTATGACCTGAGTCTCAAGCTAGAATAATTGGTTCATAATTATGAGGATAGATATAAATAGTTTGGAAATGGACTTGTGAAAGGTAATGTGTGGGGGAGATGATGAGTTCATATTATGACTCATTATTTACATATTTCATAGCCTTTAACATGTCAATTAGTTGAGAATTGCATGTAATCTTAATATTTATAACTATCTTAAAGTAGGAATTGGATTCTTTTATCTCTATAAATTCAGGTAAGTCTAAGTTAACTTGTTTTGCATTATGTTCTTACCATTTGCATGTTTTATTATTCATATTTTGAAATGTATAGGAAATCATAATGTCAAATAAGAGTTTTTACAAGATCTCATAAAGATAAGAATGTTCCAAGACATATAATTGATCATTTGAAGCATATATTGGGATGCTATCATTTAACTATGGATTTTTCCAGATAGCTACAAAATTCATCAATCAACTATGGATTATACTAGCTAGCTATGAATTTCATTAGTCAACAATGGATTATACTAATTAGATATGAATTTTAATAGCCAAATATGAATTATCATAGTTTTGTTATGGATTATCATAATTCACTCTAGAATTCATCATAGCATGTTCCAAACTGTTCAAGAATCTTTTCCACCTTCTCCATGATAATATAGAAGACTCCTTTTGATATTTTATATTTGTGTTCATGTATATATATATATATATATATATATATATATATATATATATATCTTCCTATTTATATATGATCTTTCAATTATGGAAGTTATCATTCCAAGTTATAACTCAAATGTTAGAAGATATAGATATGATATATGTATAGATTTGGTAGTTAGATATAGCTAAGCATAGCAGTTATAATCTCATGTGGAAATTTTTGATTCCTTGTATATCTTATTGTAATTATTTTCTATTTTGGATATATATCTTAATATATTTAGAATATATTCTTCTTATAAGTGAGTTAAATTGTTGCCTAATTTCTAGGATAGATAGTTTCTTTTGCATAAAATAAAAGGATAGATCCATGCTGGATTTTTTGATATATAGATATATAGAGATATTGTAATTCTAGTTTTTTTTTAATGTAAGAAGACTTGAAATAATTTAATTTTTCGGTTCATGTGTTGAGATAGCATTCTAAGAATAAGTTGATTTAAACTTGAATCTAAGAGTGAGCAAGGGCCAAATCCCTAAGGAGATAGGGGACTTTATTTTGGTATTAATAAAGTTATTTCTTCTTTGTTTTAATTCAAATTGATATATATGTTTTGTGTGATTAAGACTTATAACCTACAAGATAAATTAGATAATTAATGTGTTACTTTCATATTTTCACAATAATTTAATCATTATTTTAACTTATATAACTTCCATTATGAAAGTGTGGATTTTAGATTTAGTTTGAGTGAGTTTATTTTGTATAATTTTATGATTGCTTTCATATTATTCAATTTAACACAATTTGGTTTTTTTACATTTATTCCAAGAGTGCTTATTTTCAGCATTAGTATGTATTCCTATAAATATACTTTAGGTTAGTACAACATCAGAAACCCCCTAAAATAGTACTATTAACTTGAAACTAATAAGTCCCTTACTACAGACATCCTTGAAAATTGGCCCTGGTAAGAAATGACATCAACATAGGTTGGTTAAATGAATGGGTTATAATGAAACCCATTGATTAGATTGTGTAACTAAGGTCAAACAAACTTCCTAAAATCCTAGTGACACATGAAAGCATTTTCAATGATAATGCTTAAATGAAGAAAGAAAAGATAAGCATATATAAAAATAAATAAAATTATGAGAGTGCCACCATATTCAAATATAAGATTATAAAACTTGGAAATTATGTAACAAGGAAGAGAGACATGAATTCATTTATTTATGCAAAGAGTTTGATAATATATTTGCTTAGGATTATAGTGATATCAAGGGTTTTGGTTATATCCTATCTTAATAAAATATAGAACTAGGTGCAAATGTTAAACCAGTATGGCAAAGGCAAAGATATATAAACCAAATAATAGATCCCCTAATGAGTAAATAATTAACTAAGTTAATAGATTCCAACATTAGCTTCCCCATCAAACACTCATTTTGGTTGCCAATACAGTCCCTATATGGAAAAAGAATGGAGAGGTTACATTATATATAGATTTTAGGGACTTAAATAGAGTTTCATTGAAAGATCATTATCCTTTGACTTTTATGGGATAAATATTATACATACTATCAAGTTCTAAATGTTTCTCTCTCCTTGATGTTTATTTAAGGTATAATAATATTTTGGTGTAAGAAGAAGACCAATATAAGACAACATTTACCATAAAATAGGGCACATATGCATATAATAAGATGAATTTTGGGTTTTCGAATTATGGACCTACTTTTTAAAGTTCCACGAACATGGCATTTTAAGGTTTGATAAATGAAATAGTGTTGATTTATCATGATGATATCATTATTTTCTCCAAGAATGTAAATGATCATTTGACTCATCTTAGGTAGATTTTTTAGAGGTGGAGATAGTTTAGTGTCTCTCTAAATCCTAAATAGTATATATTTATAGTCCATGAAGGAAAAATCATGGGCTACATTGTCTCTAAGAAAGGTATCTCCATAGCCCTAAAAGGGTAAGTGATATCTTGTCCTTATCATTGCCTATACATAATAAAGGGATAAAAAGTTTATTTGGAAAAATAAACTTCATAAAGAGGTTCATACGTAATTTTTATAATATTATCAAGCCTCTAATATCCATGTTGAAGAAGAATCAGGATTTTAGTTAAACTAGAGAAGGAAGGGACAATTTTGGTGATATCAAGGAAGCCAAAACTCAAGATTCAACACTTGTAAAAACTTATCTTATAGAAGACTTAACCTTTTATGCTTTGGGAAATTATGAAGTCATCTGAGCCATGTTGACATAATAAAATGAGTAAGGTCTTGAATAGACCATTACTTTCTTTAGCCAAGGGTTGAAAGAATATGAGGCAAGGTACACTTTTATAGAGAATTAAGTTTTTTATCTCATAATAAGCCTTAAAAATTTAAGACATATGATCTCTAACCATAAACTAAATATGAAGGTGTCTCATCCAAACATAAAAAAATTCATTTTGAGTAGAGACTTAATTGAGAAAAGAGCTAGATGGATAACCAAAGTCATGGAATATGTTGTAGATATTAGGGTTACAAAGTTTTTGAGAGGTAAGGGATTGTATGAGAACTTAGATTAATAATTTAAACAGAAAAATGAGGTTTTTATAGCACTTAAATATGACACACAGATAGTTAAACCTCCATCTATCATGATTTGGACACAAGACATGATGAAGTTTCTCTAAACATGTGAGTGTCCACTAGGCCTAGACAAAGCTAATAGGAGACATTTAAGATTAAAATCCATCTCATATGTTCTTGTAGATGGAATACTCTTTAGGAAGGAACATAATGGAGTTATCTTAAATTGTCTAAAGGCTAATCAGATTGAGAGTATTGGCATAATTTCATGATGGGCCATTAGGTGGTCATTTTCACCAAGAAATATAGTATCCAAAGTGATGAGAGTTTGTACTATTGGCCTATCTTGTTAAAAGACTCATATGTATGGGTGATAATGTGTCAAAATTGTTCTTTGTTAATAGGAAAATAGAAACATGAAGGCCTCCCTCTCCGTCCCATTCAAGTAGACCAACCTTTCATGTAGTGGGGTTCAGATTCCACAAGTATGATAAATCCTCCTTAATGTTATTTTCATAAGTGGGTGTTTATTGAAACTAACTAATTCACTATATGGATAAAAGTTGTTTCTCAAGGAAGACAATGTGACTAATTTTCTATATTTCTATGAAGGAATAGTAACTAGATTTGGAGTACCTTATAAACTTATTTTAGATAACGTAATAGATTTCCTTGCTATTATGATAAGTGAGGGTGACATGAAGCATGTTATCTACCTAAGTACATCTTATAACTACTATGATCAATAGAATGGACAAACATAGTCAAAAAATAATAATTCAATAAGGTTTATCAAGAGAACTATGGAGTAAAATTAGAGAACATGGCATAAAATTTGAAGATAGCTTTATGGGATTATAGGATCACTCCTAAAAGAGGAATTATAAACCCACCCTCCATGATTTTCTATGTAAAAGAAACAAAGCTACCTATATCCCTTGAGTTACCAACTATATAGATTAAACATTAGCTTGAGATGATGGATATTGTTTCTATGGAGATTAAACTAGTTGAGTTGATGGTATTAGAAGAAATAAGAGATTATGTCATGCATAATATATAATCTCACCAAGATAAAACCAAGAGTTATTTTGAAAATATATATTTTATAATAAATTTCAAATAGGGTGACCTTTTACTTAAATGAGGTGAAGATGGGGCCAAGGCTAGAAAGCATACAAAGTTTGATACTTTATGGAGTGGACCCTATGTCATCACTCATTGCAAGCAACATAATGATTTTTATCTCTCAAATCTAAATATATAATATTTACATATCCTATTCAATGGGATACACCTTAATCATTGATATTGTCATAATTTTCTCATCCTATACATAATAGAGTAAGTTTTTGTTTTACCTAAGTTATTTTTACACATTTGTGTATCTTTTGTGTATTTATTTGTTTTGTGTGTGCTGAATATGCCTTCATTTTTTTAGTTTGTTTCAAATGCTAATGTAAATTTAAAGTTTTTTTTTGGTCTAAAAAATATTCAATGAATCCATGCCTAATCAGCTATTTAAGTCTACTAGTCTAAAATTTTAGTAGGCAAACTATCCTAGGAGGTAGCGAAAAATGTAAGCTAATTAGTCACCCTTGATTGAGGTCTATCAAAAATTAGGTACCTAAGTCATATAACCTTATAAATTGTCTTATTTAAAGTCATACCTTGGTGGTATTTACTTATCTTTTCATGGTATCTATCAAGTTGTTTCAATGCTCTATAAATTCATGTCAAGTGTGTAAAATATGTTACTTAGTTGGTCCCCTTAAAATTATCACTCATGAAGGTAACTTTGAAGATATTAAGGTTGTTTTTCAAAAGTTAAGGTATAATTGATCCATGCTAAAAATAGTGATATAGTGATCATCCAAGATGGAATGGTTCTCCATAGTGGATAGTGGATTAGAATAAAAGATAGTGAAATAGCAATTTTGTCTTTACAAGAATTCTAAAGAGTTTAAGCTATTTTTTAATAGATTAAGTTTTCACTTATTTTGGTTTGATTACTTGTTTCTTATGTAATATCAAGTGTGGAGAATAAATACCATGTTAGGGGTCAAAGGGGGTCTTTTCGGGTCATTTAACACTTTTTAAATATCATATTATATATATTTTTGTCTATAAATCCAAGAAATCAGTGTTAAAGATCCATTTCTAACATAAAATCACTCTTGAAACCTTTCTTTTCATTGATTTAACTCTAAACATAAAATAAAATTATGAATAATATTAAAGTAATGTATAAAATGTTCTTGGTACATTAATACATCATTATAAGCATCAAGAGGAATTCCATTAACATCTGGTATGCAACTATAGTAGGGTATTTTGGAGGAATGAATAAGTTTTCTTGATGAAAACAGGTCTAGTAGTTAGTATATGACTTATATTTTAATCAAGAGGATTCATCTAGATGGTTTTATAAATTATCATGGTATTATAACCTACTCATTCTCAAAACCAAGCTCAAGCAAAATTCACGAGTCCAAATAAAGCAAAAAACCACTTGATATCTCTATTGGGTCACTTACAAGAGAAAAAGAGTCATTTTGATGAATTTGTTTCATAATGGAGGAGATGTACTAAGAAAAATTATATTATTGTAATAATATCACCCCTATGAAATTTAAATATAAAGCATTAATTTTGCGATTAGGGGTAGAACTCTATGAATCATTGTTAACAAGTTAACTACCTCTTAAACCCTACTAAACCTCAATATCTCAATTTTACTCTTATAATGACATGTATGTATTTGATGAGTTATGGTTAAGTTTTAAAATTTATACTATGGGTTTGATGTGCCTTATAACATCAAAGTAAACATAAACTCCTAGTGATTGTACTTGTATTAATAATAAAATTTCATTATTATATTAGTTTTGACATGACAGGCAGGGTTATTTGGGATTGTGAGGTGTTTTCTAGCATGAGGGTGATTTAAATCAAGCATCAATAATGTATCCAAATTAAAAAAATCCAAATAATTCTTCCACACCATCTCCAATCATGCATCCAATGCATGAGTGAGTGAAATCTGAAGGTATAGGTCTGTAAGCTTTGAGAAAATGCAAGTTTTAGGCTTGTTTGATTCTTTTGAAAGGTTTTAATATTATGAAGGAAGATAAAACACATGGTATGCATATTCACTAATATATCAAACCTCATTGCATTTTACCAAAGACTATATTTATCTTCAAAGTGGTTTTCTAAGACTAGTTCAAGCATACAAACCTCCAATGAGAGAAATATAGTCCTATGGGTGGACATATTTGATGTATGGGGGAGTGATCCATCTAATATATAGATTTTTACACTTAGGGGTAAATTTTTGGGACATTTTTAATATCATACAATAAGCTATAAAACCTTATATAATCATCATTGATAATAAGTTATAGGTAGTAGGCTATAAAGGCCATTTAGTTAGGGTTATTGGATGTTCAAGTAATAGACCTTCAACTAAAATTGAGATTCTTAATGGATTTTTAGGGTGTTAATCCTAATAAACATATCTAAACCAATTCCCTCAAACTCCTTAAATACACTATCATGGTCAAAATGTAAAAATAACAATGTAATCATGCATACTAAGTGGATTGTGTGAAGTCTACATTCTTATATGAAAGGTTATTAGCAAATATTATGTAGTTTCTCATTTGAAAACGTCTTAAAACAATTAAAATAAACTCCAAATTTTTCATATTATCTTTCAAGGACATAATATGTATAATATCCAATCTAAGAGTAGGGTGGTAATTATTTTTGGCTTGGAATGCACATTTATAGGTCTATACACAAGAATATGAGGAAAGAGTGCATTCATTGTGTTGAACATGAAGTTTGAAAGGTCATTCAAGATGTGAAAAAAATTGAGGAAATTTTATGTAGTGATTAGGTTCCTTAAGATGACGATAAGACATCAAAAGAAGATAATTAGGGTAAAAAACCCTAAACTATCAATAAACCCCAATTATGGCTAAATCAAGGCTTAATACCATTAAGGGGGTCAAGTGATTTATAAAACCATTTTAAAAATTCATTAAACATATATCAAATTAAAGGTAGGCATTTCCACCCAAAAATAAGCATGAGAAGACTTCTTTTGCACAAGACACCTATCTCAACCTTTGTAAGGACCCTCACGAGAAACTAATGTGACTATTCTAAAGAAATGGTTATAATCCCTTGGTGGTGTTGACTATAAAGGTAAGAGGATTATACACATGGTAAATTTTGGTTTAACAATTTTTAAACTACTACATTAGGTTGAAATTTAAATTTCACATGCATTAAGGTGTTATAAGAATATCACTTTATGACACTATAAATTACTTGGTAAGCTAATTATGTTGGTTTAAGTAGATGATGTAGCATGTTATAATTTTAATCTTCACCTATTAGGATAGTGAATTTCATGGGTATAATAAGTGTGTAGGAATAGGCCATTTCCAATGAGGGAAAAATGACTATGTTAGGCATAGTTACATCATGTATGATCTTATATTTAGCCTATATGTTGTCTAAACCTTAACTGATGTAACTAGAATGCCCTCTACCATTCAGCCTTTCCTTTAAAACATGGCATTTCATAGTGGTGGTAATATATATTAGGTTGGTCAAACCACCTTTGTGATTATCATATTTAATGCAAGAGATGAAGTAGACTAACATATATATTATTTAGTGGTAGCTTTCAGGCCCCTCCATTAATTAGTCACTATCATGAACTAATGGGAATCATTGGATTGATATTATAATTTTTAGACACCTAAAACTGGCCACCAATGGCCTTCAACTGAACATTAGACTGATTCCTACCAACCATTAAAAATTAAACCTAAGAATCATTGAACATCCCAAATTTACTTGTGCATAATTCATCAAAACATAGAATCATGTTGAAGCATCCCTAATTGTGGTACCCTACCATAATCCATAAAAACCTCTCATGTATTCATCTTTATTCATCTTGTGGCATCATAACATGCAATCTGGCCTATGAACCTATTAAGTGGGGTAAGTGCACACATAAAATCAAATCTTCAAAGATCTAAATTGCTTATCATAAGTAATTAATAAGCTTGACCAAATTGTATACCTAGTTGAATTATGTATGTGCAACTAATTAATTATTAAAAAAGTAAATTTAAAAATATGAAATATCCTAGCTTTTCATGGTTACATTTTTAAGTTGTCAAACCTTTGAAAAATATCTCAAAATATCTCACCCATGACTATTCATTGAAAATTATGAGGTTATTGACACAATTTAAATCTATTGGGGTTATTTTACTTACTTAGGCTAGGTTTGAACCCATTCCATGTTTACACTACACTTTAACTCACCTTGAGTTGGATTAGTTCCTAAGCCTATAGATATAAGCCATTGCCTATTGAAAAGTGAGATTGGAAATTGTAGAGTTATAATGAAAGTTTTATAGCATGTTTTATATCCATAATGTTATAATGAAAAAATATTTATATAATCCCTAATAATCAAGCATAAGCCATATCAATCCACAAGCCAATAATGGTGCCAAGGAGAGAAGGAGCAAAGAAAACTCCATTACCAAAGACTCTTTCAGCACAAAACAAAAAAGACACAAACAAATAATTTGGAGTTCTCAAGGAAGGTAAAGATTGTTTTTATTTGCATTGTAGTTGTATTTTAAATTATATATTATTTATTATGTTTCCCCTAATATCTAGGCTTAGAGATGTTATCATGTTAGTGTGTTGATTTCATGGTTTATGAACTAACACTTGATATAACCTCCTCTTTATTTTTATATTACTATGATCACAAATGGAATGCTAGATGGGACCTAAAGCATCCCATGTACCAAGGATACCAAGATGTAACTCCTAAAATTTTAAAAGAATGCTTGAATATCTTCAAAATTAGAGTTTTAGCTTTGTTTTTTTTTCCATATTTTTATTTTTTGTGATAACTTAGATTTACATTAAGACCAACATCAATCATGCATAACCGACATTGTTTATACCTTAACCATAATTGGTTCTACCTAACCAACATTGGTTCTAGGTGACCATCATATATCAGATGTAGGTTAAGACATGGATTTAAAACATGTATTTTTAAATCTTTTTAGCATTCATAATCTCTATTTTTTGGTTTCATTGGATTGAATTTATCTTGTCTAATCATATTGTTGAGGGATTTGTCAAATTTTTGTAATATTTTGAGCTAAATAATGTTTTTTATAACTATTTTAGTTTTCCTTTAGGTTCGTAGGAGGTTGACATTGGTCCTTATTGATTGGTATCAATTATTAACAACCGGTATCAGTTCTCTAGTAATTGACATTGGTCATAGGTGACTGGTGTTGGTCTTTATGTAAAAAATATAGAGAAACTTGAGAGATATCATTTAAAAACTTGCTTCCTCATCCATTAATGTGCTTCAAATCAAAAGGAAACTCTCTAACTCTTGTAGGACAAAGGTCAGGCTAGAACATAAAATTTCAAATACTAATGCTTGAACACTTCATTTTGGTGCTTAAAAAGAATGGTCAAGTCTTGAAATTTTGGTTTTAAGTGCTTAAAAAGGAACCTATGTGATTTTTGTTAAGTTATTTTTGTGGATAGCCTTTCAAGTTTGAAATTAAGCCAAGGGACTAAAGAAATATATCAAACATTTCATTTATTTCATAAAATAAACACTTGTTTAGTTGTAATTTTTTTTAAAAAGTGTTTGTTTTAAACTTATTTTTTTGTTTGTGAAAAATGAAGAGTGCATGTATTTTCTCCCTCTATCCCCTTTAGGGAAATTGGGTGAAAAAAAATTCCTTTTTACTTATAATTTGTGCCTAGTCCAAGGCATGGAAATAATATTGTCTAGGCTCTTCCCAAAACCCATATGGTTTTGGTGATCTAAAAGCAACCTCTAAAGTATTTTCACTTAGTTTTATTTTATGCAACTTGGCTTGTGAATGGGATTTCATAGCTTCTTCATGAGTTCTTTAGGGAAGCTTTGACCAAGGGTTTCATCTCTTGACATTATTTCAACCCAAATCTAGAGTGGGGTATATAAATCAAGGTATACATATTACAAGAGCTAAGGGTTAAGTGGCTAACCTCTCTTTTCATAACAAAAACTTGAGTCAAGTCTGATTAACCAGGGGACTTCACTAAGTAGTACATGGATGGAATCACTCTGTAAAGAAATAGACCATTGAATATTAAGTTAATAGGTATGAACTAAATTGATGTGAAGTATATCTAGTGTTAATCACACTTAGGACCATCTAGATGGTTAGAAATTTATGTTTTATACAAACCCCACTTGCCACAGACATATTGTTAATGTAAGGTGAGTAGTCTGAAGGTCCATGTCACCATAAAATATCTTGGGAGAAGGGGGGGTGTGAAAACCCTACTACTTCATGTAATTTTATTTTTGGATTAACACTTCAAATCATACCAAGAGCACATATATAGATGGATTTAAAAAATATTAAGCAACCTTGTCAGTGTAGGGCTTAGGATGATTTACTTAGTTTTATTTGGTATTTTTCCTTTTACCTGCTTTTTCTTGGAGTTTAAAAATTTGTTTGACTTCCCATGTCAAAATGAGTCTTGTGTCTACATTACTCTACTAGTTGAGAAGGCATTATGCCACTGATTTGACACCTTGATTTTACCTTGATTTTTTTGTCAAAAACATTATGAGTGCCACTTGATTGAAATAGGTTATGTTACATTGCTCAAATCATTTCAAGTATATACCTTAGAGTCTTTGAAACAAACCATTGTTTATACCTTTCAAGTGAGATAGTGTTGTTATGCCATTCACATTTTTTAATATACTCATCTTGTTTTGTGTACAAGTTTCATGTTTGAAACCAAACCACTTGTGCCTTTAATAACTTTGTTTAGTATCGTTATGCCGTTCACCTTTGTCTAGCTTGTTTGGTAAAAAATCTTAGTTTTCCTAAATCAAGTTTTTAATTAACTTTGATAAGTTGGGATCCAAAAATTGGTTTATTTCTATTTATGCCTTGAATAATTTGGTCTTATACTAGATATTTCTCTTTTGGGTTGTGTAACTTAGGTTAATTCTTTACCCAATTTTTAAAATTATTTGTTTGTGCCTTTATTTAGGAGAAAGTAGTATATCTCCAAGTGACTTTTGTTTTATGCCTTATGTCAATTTGATCAAGTTCATGTCTAAATTAAAGTGCCTAGTCTATGCCAAAGTGTTTTAAATTTGTTAGATTAATTACCCATTTTTTTAAGTCTAGCTTTTGATGCTGAGTTTGGCCAAAAGCCCTAGTACATGCCTTTGTTTGAGCCTAGATTTTGACATTTCATTTGGCCAAAAGACATAGTAACCTTTATTTTCTTATATTACACCTATTTGGAACACTTTATATATAGAGTTTGGCATTTTGTTTTTATTTCATCCACTTGACCTTTTTTTGAGAGACATTTAACATTAGACATTATAATATTTTATACCAAGTTTTGTCATAGACCATTTTGGAGATACAAATTCATTATTTGATTAAGAGAGATCAATTTTGAACTTTTTTAATTTATAAACATTATTTTTCAAACTTTGTATAACTCTAACCCATTTTCTTGTGAAGAATTCACCATTGATTAGACCATGTGTCACTATACACATAGTGGTGTCATGTACAATCTAAGATATAGTAATGTGGTTACACAAAAAGACTCTATGCAAGACCCCTATGGAGATGATGTAATTTTTAAGATAGATCCTTATCCACCTTAAAAAACTCAAGTGGGAGAACAAATCCAAGATCCTTTGGCTCATTTTTTAGTTCACACACCTTCATAATCAGAGTAGGACCTAGAATAAATGACACAATACCTAGCTAGCATCCCTTCAGTTATAAAACATGTCCAACAACAACCATACTACATTAAAATTCCACCAGCCTATGACCCTTATTTTTTTTATCATCACTTTCTTGTGAATAAGTATGAAGTATTAATTAGAAACACAGAGTTAGGGGCTAAGTTTTTGGTAGAATTTCCCCACAAAAACTTTCCAAGTCTAGTAAGAGGACCTTACAACATGCCTTATAATAAAACCAATGAATAAGACTCTTCAATTAATCCTCATGCTATAGTGATGAATCCATATTAGTACCCTCATATTCTTGTCATAGGGAGGGGCCTCATAGAGGATCACTTCATATAGATGTAGATAGCATACCAAACCTATTTAAACCTAGCATGTAACTTCAATAACATAACCATGTTTAGTGCCCCTCTTATTTAGTTATCTCCTTCAAAATGATTCTTAATGGAATTGTAAGGCCAATAAAATAAAGGTTTAGACCCATTAATGTAAATTTATTCATTTGGAGACATGTTCAATGCCCCAACTATTGAATAAGTGTCTTTTACTTCTACATAGAATATTGCGCTGAACCTAATGGACAATACATAAGTATCATCCAATCCAAACCAAAGTGTTGTAAACACACAAATAAATGGTCCATAATAAAATGTGCCTTTAGTTAATTCCATTACTGGTTTAAAAATTCAATGGGAAGGAACTTTTACCCCCAACCACAAACAACTACATCTAATAATCAAATAGTTGCTTTTTTAAGCACTTAACTGCAAGTATTAAGTAGGCAATCAATGACTAGTGCCATGCCTTAACAAAATGAGATGAATTTCGTTCCAAAATAATATGTGACAACTAAAATTATAAAATAATAATCACAATCCAATATACCCATGCAATAGAGGCAAAACATTTTATACCTTGCTAGGTAGTGATGAACATACCTCTTCAGTCATAGACCAACAAGCCATTAAACTCATAAATGATGTCTAATTGATATCATAAAAGTATTAGTCAATGATAAATGCTAAAACTTAAAAAAATGTGTACTTCCCAACAATGATTTAAACAATTAAAAGTTTTCAATGTTACACAAGTATTGATTACAAAATAATTCTCTTTCATGCGAAATGTGTCACAAACTCAACAAACTAAAATTTCAATAGGTAGAAACCAATGTTGTACCTTGCCAAGTAGTGATGAACATACCTTTTTAGTAATATACCAGCATGCCATTATAATCACAAATTATGTCTAATTGATAGTGTAAAATTATTGGTCAATCATAAATGCCAAACCTTAAACATGTGTATCTTCAAAGAAATATTCATGTAACTAAAATGTTCCAATGTTACACAAGTACTGACTAGGTAATAATTATCTTTCATGAAAAATATGCCACAAACTCAATAAGAGGTCCTTGGTTCACAAGTTCCCCTTATTCAAAAAGGTTTGAATAGTAGGTATCAAGTCCTGATTCAACCTCATTAGGCACAATATAACCAATCTTTCCATCTCAACCATAATTTCCCCAAATCTAGGCCCATATACCAAATCCTAACCAGAATATCACACCATAATGGGCATAATTTCAAAATTTTCATCCTAATTTTTGTATGCATATTCTTTGTCAATTCCTAAACCAAAAAAACATTTCTCAATAAATGCCTCCATTATACTTGGTCAAAATAACCCACTTTTGACTACCCAGCCTCCACCTCAAGCCAATGTTCCCTCTAGTTTTCTAGCCCAAGATCTGAAAAAAAAGAAGGATGCAATTTCCCTCATCCAAGATAAAAATCAAACCAATAATTTTAAGTTGGATGATGTGTGTTCCTACCCTTTCAACATGGAGTAATTGTAAATACCATTTCCCCTATAGTATGAACCACCAAAATTTGATAAATACAAGGGGAAAGGTGACCCCAAGGCCCACTTAATAGAATAATTTGTTTCATGCCAACTAGTGGCATATAGTGACATATAAATTCTACTATTATTTCCAAGGAGTATAGTAGTACAAGCTTTTGAATGGTTACTAAAATTGCCTAAGAATTAAGTATCTAACTTTGATGATCTTTCAAACAAGTTTGTGCAACACTTCTACAATATCAAGCATGATATTTTATTTATAGACTTGAATCAAGCCAAGATTAAATATATTGAAAATTTTCCAAGTTATATATAGTGTTATAGATCCCTTATTAGTTGATTCACCCACAGTCTACTAGATAAGCAACTAGCCACTATGTTTACCAAGAATTTACATAGTAAGATATCTTACCATTTAGATTTATAGTGTGCACATACTTTTAACGAAATTATAGAAAAACATTTTTTTATTGAAAAATACCTTATTAACAAAGGGATCATTAAAATTAGCTCATAAAATAAGAGCCAAAACCAAAACTAAAATAATGGCTAAATAAGAACCAAGTCCAAGGATAAGCATCATTACAGACTCATGCCATCAATTATGACAAATACAATTAGTTCAATTGAAATAAGAATGTTATAGGGAAAAAATTAACTAATTCACAACATGTCCAAATGGTGAAAATGCCATCTAATCATCCTACACCACATATGAAAATTACTCAAAACCAACAACCTCTTCAGTAAATGCAACAAGTTTAGTATCCTATAGTAGTGCAACAAACACAACAACCATTGAATTTACAAACCAAGAAGAAATGTGCCTAATAATCATGTCTTTAGTGACATTGGATAACCCATTGAATATAAGTTTTGTAAGCTCACTAGTATTAATCTGATTAACTAGCCTATTATGAAGCACTATCTTGAGGGCATTGCCTATCTAGACTAGTATAGGCAAAATGAATTCTATGAGTATCATAGGGCTAATGGACATTATTTTCATTTTTTTGTGGAGATTAAACATTTGATTTAGAAGATTTTAGAAAATGAAGAGATCATATTGGATCACAACACTTCCACATCCAATAAGAACCTCAACATTTATCAAAATCCCTTTCCAAAACATGACAATCAATACCAACAACAATAACAATAGTCAAAATATCAAAAAAAATAGTTTCAATAGCCAAAGTAGAACAAAAAAAATTATTATTAGAACCAACAACAACAAAAATCAAATGGACATAACTAAGGCCATAATGGTGACAATAACCAACAAACCAATCATGAAGTTGCACACGACTACAATAAAATTATAGTCCATATTACAGGAGGTCACATTTACACCATTTTAAATAATTTGAGACTAAATACCAATTAAATAATACCATTGTTATTTAATTATAATTAACCAACCCATACTGATGATCCTTATTTGACCTAGAATTGCATATAGGCATACTAAAAAGTAGGTATTACCACTTTTAGACTTTATATTGATAACTCATCCTTAGCCCATGACCATGTACAAGTGTAATGGTAACCAAGAATTGTCTTATCCGGTCCCCCACCACCATCATTTATTAATAATAATGATTCTATATCTAATTTTGATTGTATAATCAATACTCAATGGTTGAATATTACCATACCTTGACCAGAAACATCTACCACTTCACCCATCCAGCCAATCACTTTGTCTAGGAATAAGACATTTACTATTATGAAAGAAAAGATGTTTGACATTATGGAATAATTTCAAAATACACCTGCATAAATATCCATTATGGATTTTTTGCATACATCTACAATCCATAATAACATCTTGACTGAGTTCCTTGGAAAATACCAAGTTCTAAATGACATATGTCTTGATAAATTTCAATTTTTGGTTGGACATCTAGCCATAGGCCAACAAACAACCTTCAACTAAAATGATATGTCATCCCTTAGCCCTCTTTATAATAATCCATTATATATAAAAATTGTCATAACATGGAACAAAGTGAAATGTGTCCTCATAGATATTGAATTGGGTTTAAATATAATATCTCCAAATATCATCAAGATTCTTAGGTACACCATACTCGATTTGCAGCCAAAAATGATCACAATCAAATCCTATGATAATGAAGAATGGGAATCATAAGGCACCATCAAATTAATAGTTATCATTGGGATCTTGACCCATGATACACTTTTCCATTTGTTATAACTTGATTTATCATATAATATGATTTTGGGTAGACTCTAGATACACGAGATTTGTGTAATCCTGTCAACATTGAACTAGTGTATCAAGTTCTACCATTCTGATATGGATGTCACCAATCATAGAGTTTTATAGCCATATAAACATTGAAAGAATTTGGAGGCTGAGTACCAAATCTATTAATACTATTTTAGATTGAATCCAATTTCCAAGAAATACAAAGGGAAAGAAATACTTGTTGATTCATCAGAGGCCAATTGTATTGACCTTCATACCCTTGATTTAATTTCCCACATGCTACCTCCTAAAATATCCAGTCATTATATTATCTTGGCTAATAGCCTAGGAGAATATTTAAAAAATGATAAATTCCACATTTCCCATCATTTATAGAACTCCAAGTCCTTTGGAAGACTAAAATCTAAACCACCTTACATGGAATGGCAAAGAAAGGGCAAATCCAAACTGCATTGTCTAGCACCTATTATTTTCAAATCAGCCTTTGGCCATGAATTAGACTCACTTGTAGATGATTAATATTGGTTTTATAAGGATAAATTTGATGATTTTCACCTTAATACCAAGTATCCTTTTTAAAATAAAATCATGTAAAATCATGCCTATGAAAGTAGAGGCATTCGAATCAATAAGCAGTGCCCACTTGAGCCAATTTTTGATAATCAACACAAAGGAACTTATAGACTTGAATTTAAAATACTTTATGGTGACTTCATGTACCTTATTTATGTGCTAATGGCATTGAATAGTGATGATGATGCTAACAGTAAAGAAAAGTCTGATCATATTCTTTTTGATGACCTAACCAATATCAATTTATTTGATATTAATGCCCATTTATATCCTTGGACTAGTTATTTTCCACAATTTGATTCATTTTTATTATCATTAAATGATAGATTTAGACCAAAAATAATCAATAGTTCTAGTTAATGAGTTTTACAATGATGAGTCCTTATTTGATATACTTAACCTTAGGGACAATGTTCCATTAGGAGACTAAAAAAATGATCTCAATCAAGTTGGATTTTGTAGCCTATTTTGGAGTGTAGGTGAACACCCATAGCCAAAAATAAATAAATAAAACATTGAGATCCCAAAGTGAAAACCTATTTGAATCACTTTTGGACCAATTAAAATTGAAGAGAAAGGCTAGTCTAGTGGTGAGAACATGTTTTAGGTTCAATTAGATAGGGTTATTCAACCTTCCTCAAATATAACTCAGTAGACCACCAATGATGAACTTGCCTACAAGTCCAAGTTTAGTCTTGAAGAACAAAACTATTTTTATTGAATCATATAAGAGTTTTTAATAATATTTATTACATGGCCATCCCTACCATTAGGGGATTTTGATTCATCATGCATAGGAAAACATGAGGATCCAGTCCTGATAGAGGACACTACCATTGTAGGCCAACTTAAATATTTGCTAACCATTATGGAAGATGGTTTAACTCTTATTATAGAGTAAATGATATAAGTTAAAATTGAGACCCCAGATGACCTAAAATAAATCAAATTAGGCGTATCCCTTACTGAGGAAGAATGTGAAGTCTTTACCACCATTCTAAGGGAATTTATTGATATATTTGCCTGGGCCTACTCTAGGATGCTTGGTTTGGACCTCACCTTGGTTTTATACCACATTATGGTACATCTTGATGCCAAACCTATAAAATAAAAATTACATAATATGCATCCTCACATTACTATATTATTAAAGAAAGAGTTAGAAAAACTCTTACAAGCAAGATGTATTCAACTAATTGATTATTCTAAATGGATCTCCAATATTATACTAGTCAAATAAAAATATATAAGGAATTATAATATGAAATAATATTAGGGAAATAAATAAGTATTTCCCTAAGGATAAATTTCCTCTAGTAAATATTGACATGATTATTGACTCCACAACTGGATATGAAATACTTTCACTGATGGATGAATTTTTAGGTTATAATTAGATCTGAATCGCATCATAAGACTAACATAAAATATAATTCACCACTCCATGGGGAAAATTATATTATTAGGTTATGCCATTTGGTCTCAAAAATTTTGGGGCCACCCATCAAAGATCCATGACCATAATTTTTCACAATATGTTTCATGACATTATCGAAGACTAAATTGTTGACATTCTAGGGAAAGTCAAGACCAAGGTCGATCATTTAACATCACTAGGAAGGATATTTTAGAGACTACATGAATAAAAGGTCCAATTTAACCCCAATAATTGTTTTTTTGGATTTACTTTAGGCAAATTTTTAGGCTTCATTGTGTCTTCTAGGAGCATTGAAGTCAATCCAGCCAAAGTATAATCCATAACTCAAATGCCACCACTAACCAATTTGAAGCAGCTCTATAGTTTATAATGGAAAATACAATATTTTAGGTGCTTCATATATTAATTATCCAACAAATTTCATATTTTACACACTTACTATAGATAGGTGTCACATCTCATTATAATGACAAATGCTAGAAGGTTTTCCAACAATAGGACTACCTAGCCAATCCACCTATTTTGTTACATCCTATATTAAGAAAGCCATTCCTACTATATTTATCAACTACATATAAATCATTGGTGGTTATTTTATCTCATCATGATGATAATGGAAAGGATCATGCCATGTATTATTTAAGTTGTACACTAGTCATGTATGAGCATAATTATATGCACATTGAAAAATCTTATTTAGCTATAGTATTCACAACTTAAAAACAATGAAATTTATGTTAAATAATAAGACCATGGTCATTTAAAAATTATATACACTCAAGTATCTACTATTTAAAATATCTTTATGAGGCTTCTTGGTAAAGTGGATCACGCTTCTTAGTGAGTTTGATATAGAGTATATCAACTAGAATGTCATAAAGGGGAAAGTTATTACAAATCAACTTAATAAAGCACCCCTTATAGATACAAAGCCTCTAACATTCCAATTATTAGAAAAATACATTATGACCATTATTAAAACATCTCTTTGGGAACATCACTATAATCTATATTTTGATGGATCAATCATAACACATGGATCAAGGGTAAGACTTTTATTCATTACACCATAGGGGATCTAATCCATAAATCATTTTATATTATATTTTATTATAATAATAACATGGATAATTATGAATAAAACATTTCAATGATTCAATAGATAATATAATGGAACATATAATATCTAAAATTTTATAGTGATTCTCACTTAATCACTAGTCAGGTTACATACCATTTTAAGACCAAGGATGATAAGCTGGTTCTATTAAAGGCCATGGTCAACACTCTCAAATATCATATTTTTTATTATATTTTGAATATATACCAAGGGATGGTAATTAAATATCATATGCCATGGCCACAATTTGATATTTAATTTGACATACATACATGACCAAAGAATACTAGTTTCTCATTGAAAACCTTTTAGTGTTAGCTCATAAGCCTTCACTTGTCACAATGATATATGATATTGTTGGTCCTAACTCTATCTTGTATTTATACCTTTACACCTATCTTCATGACTAAATAATTCCACTAGACCTATACGTCAAATAATTCAAATCTTTTATCCACCATGCCACATGTTACACCTTACTCAGATCAACCCAATACCACTATAATTTTGATGGAACTCTACTTCATTGTTTAAATTTGGTAAAATATAAATTATCATTATGGGAAGTTCATGGATTATTTGGAGCCCAAAATAATAGGGTAATCCTATCCAAAAATATTTTACATACTAGGTACTATTAGCCAATGATGGATAGAGATGCAACTACATATGTTAAAAGGTACAATAAATGTGAAAGGCATGCCAATCTATTACATGCCCTAGCCAAGACTTTGAAACGAATGATTACACCATGGTAATTTACCACATGGGACCTTGATCTCACTAATAAGATAAACCCCACCTCATCTGATGTCCATAAAAATATCCTTACTACCATTGAATATTTCACTAAGTGACTTGAAGCTATACCTCTCACTTACGTAACTAAAAAGAAATTTTGAAATTCATGTTTAACCATTTCATTTTCCATTATGGTATCCCATTATACATTATATTTGATAATGGTAGATCATTCAAAAACAAGGTTTTTGAATCACTAAGTGACAATTTTAATATTAAACAATAATTTTTCATGGCATATTACCCTCAAGGTATTGACCAAGCTAAAAAATCTAATAAAACCATTGTCAACATCCTTAAAAATATTGTCAATGATGTCGATCATGATTTTCACCTTAAAATATTCTACACCCTTTGGGCATACCATACCAATTACCATACTTCGACAACATCCACTCCCTATTCACTTGTTTATGGAACTGAATCCATTCTTCCCATTGAGGTTGAGTTACCTTCTTTGTGCATCTCTTTGAAGCATGTCTTATAAAAAAAATACTATCAATTATCTCACCTCAAAGGAATAGATTTACTTGATGATAAATTCTTGTCCATAGTTAATAACCTTAAAACATACTATAATTGACTTTTTGGCCACTATAATCGGTGCATTAAGCATAAAGAATTTGATCTTGGTGTCCTTATTCTTAAAGAAAACCAAAAGAATACCATGGATGAGAAGAAATACAAAGGAAAGTTAAAAATAACTAGACAGGCCCTTTTATCATTATTTAAAACTATGAAAATGGAACATAAAAGGTCACTACACTAGATGAGGAGGATGAACTTGATTGGCTGATGAAAATTATACACCTCAATCGTTACTTCGCTTGAGCAACTAGATGTATTGTCTATGAGGATTATATCATTTATACCATAATATTGAAATTATTATAAAGATTATATCATTCTATCCCTTTACCATTATATCATATTCCATTCTACTATACCTTTTCTATGGAATGAGTTGTTTTCATCATACCTACTCGGCCCATTGACCTTATTTCCTTTCCATTGGTTCCACGAGCATTTTTAACATGAAGATTCAGATCAAGTTTTATCAATTGATTAAACATTCTAGATAGAGATCATATTTTAGAGTAATATGATAGTAATTTTGTAGTTGTATCCTTCATTTATTATTCTATTCTATACTAATTATGACTAATTATAATTACTTTTGGGCAAATCAGTGTTTCAATATCATACTACCAATTATAACTACCTATGGGAAAATTAGTATCATTAACATATGTCATTGTTTCCTAATTATAATTACCTATGGAAAAATTAGAGGTAACACTTGTTTATCAAGCCTTGAATTACTAACTTACCATGCATATGTCATATTATGCCATTTGCCAACTTTTCCTATTTTGTTTGATTTGACTTTAACACTAGTCAGATTCCTCCAATATAAGGTAGAACTAAAGTGACTTGAGGTCTCATCCTGGGACTATACAGGCAGTGTTCAAATTAAATTGAGGTTAGATTAGTCACCATTTTCCATGTTCACACCATTTTATGAGTAATTCTTAAGTTTTAACACTTTTGTCATTTTGTGATCTTGGACCGTTTAGTGTCTCATGATTCTTGACTGAGTTGAGATATATAAAAAATTACAAAAACATTTGTAAAACAAATTTAGAAAATATAAAAATATTAACCACTTATTTTCCTTAAGTATTCTAGTAATCCTCATTAAGTCACAAGAAACTACTTGTCATTTAGTTTCTCCTCCTTACTAGCTTAATATCCCACACTCTTGCCATTTTTCAGATCCATTTTCATATTTCTATATCAAATTTATCATGTTTTATTTCTCATCATTTTCTTCTATCCCATTTCCTGGGAGAAGTAAATTTGGCCTAATTTTTTTGTTAGATATTACATCTATGGAACTATGTAAGAAGTGTCCACTTGCCTAGTTCATCTAGAGATAACATGGCCAACCCCTTCATTTTCTTCTATTCCCCCATTTTTGTTTTTTTATTATTTTTTCTCCTATCTTCTAGGGGAAATGATCATCATTTTATTTATTTCATGTTGTTTTTATAACATTATGATTAACCATTGTTTGTTTATTGTTTCTCTTTGTTTTATTTTATTTCTTTATTTTCTTGGTGTTTTGTTTATTTGTTTATTTGTTTGCCTATTTATTTGATTTCTTGTTGTGCCTTGATTCATTCTATGTGCATTCATTAGGTTATTCCTTATAATTTTTTATTGAATCCATCCATATTAATTTATCAACATTGTCATAATGGTTTTTATCATTGGTGCATACTTTTCTATTATGTATTGGTTCAAATGCTAGTCTTTATGCATATTTTGCCCAAGTTATCATGGTGTTTTATCATGATGATTATTTTCATGTGTTACAATAAAAATTAGCTCTAGGTGTCTACACAATAATGAAGTAATGATATATTTCCTTGCTACTAACACCATCCTTTATCTACTCTAAATCATATCCTACATAGTGTAATTAAACAATGAAATAATTTTCTTCATTGCTAGTTAAGATGAGCATATCCATACTTGTAGGTTGGCCAAATTTATCTTTATCCTATATACCAATTAGACATCATATTATACATATTTTTTCCACTATTTGGGTACCATGCTTATAGCCACCTATGGGAAAACCATTATATACCATCCCATTTGCTTTACCAATGATTTTAACCACTTTTGGGAAAATAATTGTGTTTCCATCCCTTTGAAGGTTGATGATTATAACCTCCTTTGGACAAATCATTCTCTTTTTTCTTCCCAACTAGGGCATGTTTTCCTATTGATAATGTTTATATCCTCCTTTGGGAAAACCATTATCTATATCTACCCAACTAAGTCATGTTTTCATCTATCCAATGATTATAATCACCTATGGGTAAATCATTGTTTTCCTTTTTACTGATAATAAAAACCTTTGGACAAATCAATATTTTATTACCCTAAGCCTTTTTATATGATTATAATTACCTTTAGGTAAATTATTAACTTTTTTATCCCACATATGATGATGATTATAACTGCCTATGGGTAAATCAACCTATTTATCTACCCTAACTATGCTAGCTCCATATGCCATTAGTTATAACCACCTATAGGCACATTGGAATGTTCTTCCATGTTTAATATTTTTAGTCAAATTGTTTCCTCCTTTTGAGGGACTGATCTTGACCACTTTACCAAATGCTCCCTTGAGAGAACTTATAGTTCATCCATTACCATTAAAATAATAAGAATACAAGACCTTTTCATTATTTGAGAATATTTTATTGTGCTTATAACTTTCAATGCCTTACCAAATAGGGGGAAATTATAGACACCTAAAACTAGCCACTAATAGCCTTCAACTAGACTTTAGACTGATTCCTACCAATCGTTACAAACTAAGCCTAGGAATCATGGATGTCTCAAATTTGTTTTTACATCATTCATCAAAACTTAGAATCATATTGAGGCATACCTAATTAGGATACCCAACCATAATCAGTTAAAACCTCTCATGGATTCATCTCTATTCATCATGTGGCATCATAACATGCAATTTAGCCTATGAACCTATTAAGTGGGGCAAGTGCACATGTAAAATCAAATCTTGAAAGAGTTAAATGGCTAATCAGAATTAATTAAAAAGTTAAACCATAATAAATGCCCAGTTTAATTATCAATGTGAAATTAATGAATTACTAAAAAATAAATTCAAAAATATGAAATATCCTAACTTTTCATGATTACCTTTGCAAGTTGTCAAGTATTTGGAAAATATCTCAAAATATATCACCCATTCCTATTCATTGTAAATCGTGAGTTATTGACACATTTTAACTCTATTGGGGTTATTTGAATCACTTATATTCGGTTTGAACTTGTTCCATGTTTAAAATACACTTTAACTCACCTTTAGTTGGGTTTAGTTCTTAAACCTATAAATACAAGCTAATGCCTATTGAAAAGAGAGCTTGGAAATTGTAGAGTTATAATGTAGGTTTTATAGCATGATTTATATCCATAATGTTATAATAACAAAATAGTGAACCAAGCCCCATCAAGAAAACATAAGTCATATCAAGGCACAAGCCAACAATGGTGACAAGGAGAGAAGGAGCAAAGAAAACTCCATTGCCAAAGACTCTTTGAACACAAATCAGGCAAGTCACAAATAAATCATTTTGAGCTATCAAGGAAGGTAAGGATTATTATTATTTGAATTTTAGTTGGGTTTTCAATTATATTTTTCTCATTATGCTCCCCCTAATATATAGGCTTAGAGATATTAGAATTTTAATGTGTTGATTTCATGGTTTTATGAACTAACACTTGATCTAACCTCCTCTCTATTGTCAAATTCTCATGATCATAAAATTAACCATAGGACTCTCCTAAATCCTCCATGTGGCATTATGGACTATAAAATATAATGTCCATTTATGAATTCATTGGCCAATGAGTAGAGTGATTAGTCAATTAAAGGAAAGAATAGACACATGCCATGTTATGATTGGCTTGTAAGGAGGAGATAATGCCTATTTGAGGATGGTAGATCTCTAAGAGAAGGGTTTGGATATTTTGTCATTTTTATCTACCATAGGAAGGAAGAAAGGAAGAGGAGAAGGGAAATAATAAGAGATCCTGGAGGGGTAGAGACTCAACTAGTATACACATTCATAAAATATCCATGGAAGGGCTTGGATTTTCTAGTAGGTATCCTATTGACTTTAATATCATGTTCTTTGACTAAATGAATTTTGTGTGATTCATGATTGAATTATTTTTTTATAAAGGAGTAAGTTAGATTATTTATTATCTTTATTATTTTTTTATTATTGTGTTTAAGTGCCAAATAGTGTTATCACCCCTTGCATGGGAGTTTAGAGTTGAGATATTCCTCCATGATAGTTATAATTATTGTATTTTTGTTTACTTTTATATTATGTTTTAACCATGTAAAACTTGTGATGAATTAATATGTTGCATTCTTCATGATGTAAGAAGCTTAGGTCTCTCATGTTGGACATGATGGGAGGTTTCCTAAGTCTTCTCATGACTGCTTATATAATATATCTTAGTGTTTGTTGAACATGGGATATACTAAGAGGGGGGAGTGAATCAATATATAATAAATCTTATAAACTTTCCCTTAATCAAATTACACTTAACCATAAATTTAAGATATGCAATAAAATTGAAATAATAAACACCACATAAGATAGAGAGACACCAAATTTAACATGGAAACCCAATGTGGAAAAAACCATAGAGAAAAATATCAAGTATATGAATGAGCACCAACTAAAACAAAAATATTCACAAGCACCAACTTATAAGAGCACTAACCCCTTTATTGAACACCAACACAACAAGTATTCATGAGCACCAACCCACAGGAGCACCAACCCCTTTACTAAGCACCAACACAATAATAATTCATGAGCACCAACCCATAGGAGAAACAACCCCTTTGCTAAGCACCAACACAACAATAATTCATGAGCACTAACCCATAGGATCACCAACCCCTTTTTTGGGCACCAACACAACATTAATTCATGAGCACCAACCCACAAGAGCACCAACCCCTTTGTGTATACCACACAACTATCTCTCAATGTTGTTATCTCAACAAATGATAGTTCATTACAATATCTCTTTTCTCTCTCTCCTTTGATCTTCTAAGATAGATACAACAAATACAAATCATACTCACTCTCACTACTCTTCTAAGCTAGATATTACTGTCTCAATTCAAACTCTATCTCCCATATTACAAATGGCTTCACAAGCCTTTATTTATAGCTTTCCAAATGACCTTTAGACTTCACCCTTTATGACCCTTCAATCCTCATGGAAAATGGCACCAAACTTTCATGACCCTTCGTATCTTTGCATTTGAAAAGTCATATGGTGACCTTTCATAAGTAAAAGCATCCTTTAATATTTTATCCTTATCTTAGTAACTTTTCATATTCCTCAAAGTGTCCCTTTATGAGAAATTGTGCCCTTCCTCTTTTGTCTTCACTTGGTGACTCTTGGAATTCCCCAAGATGACTCTTCATGGGAAAATGCATCCCATTCTTATTTTATCTTTACCCCATGACTCTTTGACTTCTCCATGGGCCCTTATTTTGTCTTATATACATCAAAAAATATATTCATTAATATTAAATAAATATTAACACACATTAGCCAAGATATAAATATTACAAAAATCATTAAATGCAATGGGGCATTTATCACTGATAATGCTAGACCTTTGACATCAATGATAATATTTAAAACAATCTCCCCATTTGTCATTTATGGCAACCTCAATCCTAAAATTGCCACATCTTAAAACCTACACATAATATCATCTAAAAAGATACAATAACTCCCCCTTACTATAACAACCTATACCTATTCCCTGTACCTATTTTTGCACCTATACTTGTACCTTTTATTCTCCCCCTTTGACATCAATGGAAAAGGGCCTACTATAGCTAAAAATTATCTCCCCCTCAACTGGTGTTGAACCTCAATGGTAGGAAGCAATAGAAATTAGTCCCAACTCCTCTTGTAGATCTTTTAATGTGTCCTTTGATTGTGCCTTTTAGAAGATATCTGATAATACAAATAAATTTTTGTTTATCCTTTGAGCATCTGCAATCAACTCATTTGAATATTTTATTCTAATCTCACAACCTTCTGCATAAAAATTTAATGTGTATCCCTAATCACATATTTGACTTAAACTCAATAGATTATGCTTAAGACCTTTTACATACAAAACATTATTAGTCTTGCTTCTACCATTATCCAAACTCATAGTACCCTTTTCGGCTATCCTAGCAGTGGTTTTATCTCTAAATTTCATTGTGCCACCATTGATCTTCTTTAGATTTATGAACTTGATCTTGTCTCTTATCATATTCCTCAAACATTTTCTATCAACGAACCATGGCTGATCTTCATTTCTTACATGCAAAGCTGTTTGAACCAACATAGAATCTTCAGGTTGTTTCTTCTGCCATGAACATGTCTAAACCTTCTTCTTGATGAATAGAGCATTGAAAATCTAGTCCTTATTGACTAACTCAAACATTCTTCTATAATACTAAGATATGTGTCTAAAATTGGTACATTTGTAACATATTATGGTCTCTTCACCAAAGCTTGATAGAGGAGTAAAAGAGTTGTAGCTTTTGCTTGACTCTAGATGACTTTCATTCTCCTTATTTCTTAAACTGTTATCTCTTTTTTGACATTCTAATTTCTTATGACCATATCCATTACAAGAAAAATAGTAACCATAAAAATAAGACCTATTTATGTATCTCTGACCTGATTTCCTTTTGTAGCTTTGTTCCCTCCAGCCTTCTTTGTTTGAAATGTCCTCTATATTCTTCACTTCTTCCCTTTTTGTTTCCTCTTTTATAAGAGCTTCAACATAGCTCTTTTTATTTTCAAATATTATACCTATCTTATCTAAATTTTCCTTTTGGCTTTCTAATATCTTATTTAGCATGTTAGTGTTATACTTAAATTTTGAATCACTAACTACTTTATCATTGACTGCTTTGTCAATATCTTCTTTCAAAGAGGCAATTTCAATAACATACCTTTCATATTATTTTCTTACTTTTTGTAACTATGTTGTTAGATATTTTTAATTCCTTTTGGCTTATTCAACATGTGCTATTATAACATCAATTATTTCCTTTAACTCCTTTTCATTTTTTTTGATATAGTGCTTCAATCTTTGACTCTTCTTCTCAACAGCTTCTAACTCTTCTAAGGCACAAATGAGTTCTCCTTCTATATTTACTTTGGCTTCATCCTCTTCTTCTTATTGATCATCTATAATTTTGATTGTAGAGGCATCTTCATGTATGACCATGAATAGAATCTCTTCTTCTTCTAAATCATTGACTCCACTATCTTCGGCTGAGCTAGGATCTTTAGAATACAGGCTCTTCTTCTTGAATCCCTTCTTAAATTTACCTTTGAAATTCTTCTTGTATGTAGGCTTTCCTTCTTAATTATCATCATTACCCTTATTCAGGCATTTAGCTAAAAAATTTCCAATCTTTCCATTATTAAAACATTTAAAAGGTAATTTTCCTTGATATTTACATGTTCCCCTTTTTGGCTTGCAAATGAAAAGAGCTCCATTGTCATCTTCATCATCACTAAAACTATCACTTGATTCTTGAATCTTAGCTTTCTCTTTCTTTGATTTCTTGAAAGATGCTTCTCTCTTTGAGGGTTTATCTTGTTCAGTCTACATCTCATATGCCGTGAGTATACCATGAAGCTCATCCATCTTTAGCTTGGATAAATTCATCTCCTCGATTGCCGAAACCTTTGCATCATATCTCATTGAAAGATATCTCAAAACCTTTTGTACCACCATTGACTCTTCCAACTTTTTTCCAAGACCTTGAATCTAATTTACTATTTGATCAACTCATAAAAGATAACTTGCTATATCTTCTTCTTCTTCCATCTTCAAACTTTCAAACTATCTTCTAAAAGTCTAAAACTTATTTTGATAAACCTTTCCATCACCTTTGTAAATATTCTCAAGTTTTACCCAAGTTTCATGATCATATTTACATTTCATAACTTTAACAAATTTAGATTCACATAAACCACATAAAATAACATTTAAAGCTTTAGCATGACATTCACTTGCCTTCTTTTTTGCTAGAGTAATTACAAGTGTCTGTGGCTCTTTATATTCCTCCACCACTACTTGCCATATGTCAAATATAAGGGCCATAAAATAAGTCTTCATTCTTATTCTCCAAAAATAATAATTCATCCCATCAAATAAAGGTGTGTTATTTTTATAAAATCCTTCATGTGATCCAGCCATTGTGCTTTCCCGATATACCTTCAAGCTGTAAAACTTTTTAAAAAGGAACTTGCTCTGATACCAATTGTTAAGCATGGGATATACTAAGAGGGGGGTGAATCAGTATATCATAAATCCTATAAACTTTCCCTTAATCAAATTCCACTTACGCATACATTTAATATATGCAATAAAACTAAAATAATAAACACCACACAAGATAGAGAGATACACTAGATTTAACATGGAAACCCAATGTGGGAAAAAAATATGGAGAACAATCTCATTTATATGAATGATATCTAACTCAAACAACAATATTCGCAAGCACCAACTTGTAGGAGCACCAACCCCTTTACTGAGCACCAACACAACAAATATTCATGAGCACCATCCCACAGGAACACCAACCCCTTTGCTGAGCACCAACACAACAAAAATTTTTGAGCACTAACCCATAAGGGCACCAATCCCTTTGAAACAAAACAACAAAAATTGAGCACAAACCCATAGGAGCACCAACCCCTTGTGTATACCACACAACTATATCTCAATGTTGCTATCTCAATAAATGATATTTCATTATAATATCTCTTTTTTCTCTCTCCTTTGCTCTTCTAATCTAGATATAACAAATACAAATCATACTCACTCTCACTATTCTTCTAAGCTAGATATTAGTATCTCAAATAAAACTCTATCTCCCATATTAAAAATGGCTTCTCAAGCCTTTATTTATAGCTTTCCAAATGACCTTTGGAATTCACCCTTTGTGACCCTTCAATCCTCATGGAAAATGGTGCCAAAATTGCATGACCCTTCGTATCCTTGAATTTGAAAAGTCATATGGTGACCCTTCATAAGCAAAAGCATCCTTTCCTCTTTTGTCCTTATCTTGGTGACTTTTCATATTCCTCAAAGTGTCCCTTCATGAGAAATTGTGCCCTTCCTCTTTTGTCTTCACTTGGTGACTCTTGGAATTCCCCAAGATGACTCTTCATGGGAAAATGCATCCCATTCTTCTCTTATCTTTACCCAATGAATCTTTGACATCTCCATGGGCCCTTATTTTATCTTATATGCAAATAAAATTATATTCATTAATATTAAATAAATATTAGCACACATTAGCCAAGATATAACTATTACAAACATCATTAAATACAATGGGGCCTTTATCACCAATAATGCTAGATCTTTGACATCAATGACAATATTTCCAATAGTGTCTATATGCATGATGGATTCTATCCTTGAGATCCTTGTGCTCTCTCCTTTTCTATTTTCTACTTGCTAAAAATATATTTGTGGTTGGTAACCTCTTAACTAAGAGATGCTTGGATTGTCACCTTATGAGTACCTATTTCCTTGAACCCAAGACATATTGACTTATTTTTTCCTTTACTTAACTTGAACCATGATGTGAAAATTTTGTGAGATGGAAGTCCTACTTAGGGGTGCCTAGATAAGTCACTTCATGATGGAAAAATATTAAGAGGCAATCCCACCTTATGTTTACCAGAGTTGCGCTTGGAGTGAAGAGGAACTCATCATAAGTTACAATCTACTCATGATTTTTTGCTTTCTATAACTCTCTAGAATCCAAAGATTAATCATTACTAGTTAAACTTATTGTATTTATGTACCAATGATTTATTATGGTCTAAGTGTGAGCCATTATTATTAATAAGATACTAGCTAAAGTTCTAATTATTACTATAGAGAACTATTTAATAGTATACTTAGTATATATTGTGATGGATCCTTGATGAAAATGGAATCCTTGTATATTTATGACTAAACTTGGACAATTTAATGGGATTATTACATATAGTGTACCTCTAGTTGAGTAATTTATGGTTATTTTATGCATTTTATCTTGATCATTATTATACATCATATCTAGATGATTCAATGTGAAAGGAATAGTATGAAGATAAGTAATTTGTTTGTTTATGACTTTGATAATTAACAAACTTATGTTATTCTCATATGAATCTAGATATGTAAGCCCATTCACGATATGGCTTATGCTCAGATAATATAGATCAAGTGGGCTAACCCTTACTAAGGTTTAATCTAAGTAAGATAAAATATTAAACAACTCTTATAAAGAGTGTTATTGATAACCTCAATAGGCCTTGACCTTAGATCTCCTTAGAAGGAAACTATCAAGTAGGGAGAAAATTTTGAGAATATATGGCTCTTTTAATAAAATGAAAAATATGCTTTTTTTAGTCAAAATTTTTGGACAATCATCCTAAGAGATGAGATTTGTACTTCCTCATGAATTATTTTGGAATTTATATCATACACCAAGTTTGTCCATAAATTAGTGGATCTTAAATAAATGGTTGAGTGATTGTTGGGAAGAATTAGTTCTTAATGGGACTTTATAGTTTAATTATTAACTATTCTAATAAACAAATGTATTATGGAAGGGGTTTGAATTATAGAATCAAGTAATATTTATATCATCTTATATAAAAAGGAGAATTTTATCAAAGCATGGCTCTTGAACTAAGATATTATTAATTCAAGGTAACTAGGTGGGTTAACTATGGAAAATATTATAATAATTTAACCAATGGTAGAGGAGGAATTACTTTAAAATTGTGATTTCTCACTTAGCTTGGTTTAATATATTAAGCCTTTTTTCATTAATCCTTGTAGTTTTATCTTCTGTTGAACAGAATAGTTGGATTTTAGATTGAGCTAGCCTTGTATTTTTCAGATGATCACCTAAAGTAATAAGAATATTAGTTTAGTGTCATAGCCTTATTTAAGCCTCAGCATTTTTCATTTTATTTATTTTTAGATTGATTGTATTCATATTTTAACCTTAATAATATGTGGTTCCCCTTTAGTATCAGATCATAATTTGTCTAAATTATTATATGTAGAGGAATGTCATAATCATCCTTTAATGGCCTTAGTTACCTTTTTATTTGTTTGTAATATTTTGACTTAGATAAATTTAGGCCTTTTTCCTTACCTAGGTTGTCCTTATCAACTTAATTCATTTTCCTGGGCTTTAGCTTAAGATTCCTTGTAGATGGGTATTTTCATAGCTTTTAACTTAGCTGATTCACATGCTTTTTAGAAGATCAAAAATATGATGCCACACAAAATCACCCTAATAATCTCAAATCATTTTACGTTTACCATTTATCAACTTGGAGTTTCTTTGGATTTTTGCCTTAGTATATTTTGTGACATTTTGTTGTGTGTTTTAGAGGAAGCCACATGTCATTATTCCATGAACCTAAGAGTGACTTGAATGTAGTTAGCTATATAATCAGTGTCAGACTAGTGGGCTAGTGGGATGTTACCATGTGGAATAATATCGTAACCCCATAGATTGATATATTTTTGTAAAACTTACAAAGCCTCTAAGAAATTAGCCTCTTGGGAAGCTTCCATGTGGCATCATCTTAGAGATTTTATATCCTAGAAATGTTTTTATGATTTAGAAAGTTTACATACCATTGGTGTCATGATATGTTACCATGTGGTATCATCTTAATTACCTACTACCTTAGATATGTCTCTGTAGATTTCAAAGCCTCTAAGAAAGTGGGATCATAATATGATACCATGTGGCATCACCCTAGAGACCTACTATTATAAAGACATATGTATTGGGCATAAATCTTATGAAAAAGTGGTTGAGTGAAATGTTACCGTGTGGCACAATCCTACTAATATTTAGTTTTTAATAAGTATGTATAGAGTGAAAATCTTACAGATAAGTGGTTGAATGTGGCATTACCACATGGCACAATCATAATGCTCTATAATTTTGGAAACATCTATATCAATTACATAGCTTATGTTTTATTGAGTTAGTGGGATGTTGCCACAAGGAAAAATCTTAATACTCTATAGTCATAGAGAAGCCATGCCCACTTGATAAAGTGAAAGGGTAGTGGATTAGAAAGTTTTTTCAATGTGTATTTTTTCCAAGGTTTCCTAGGAAGTGAGAAGTGGAAGGAGTGGCCCCAAGAACTAGAAGACAAGCCGGTGTGGCCTTATAGTCTACCAAAGTGACCATGTAAAGCCTAACTATGTTAGGAGTGGCTTAGGCCAATTTTTATGGATATTTGAACATCATTATGTAGTATCCATGGTCATAAAATTACATTTAAGTTCATGGACAATTGATCAAGCAACTTAGAGCTTAACTAGTAGTTTTTGTATGATCATAGAGTGATGATAATTTTAGGGATTACCCATTCATATTTGATCAAATTAAATCCTAGTATAGACTCTAGTATTGTGGGTGTTTGTTTATAGTAGTTTGTGTGAGTTTATGAATTAATTATTGAATGCTAAACTAAATTAATAGAGATACCAACCTATTATTCAATAACTAGAACCATTTATGGGATAATGGTAAATGTAGGTATTACAATTTTGTGTTTTGATCTATATGAATCCATTATTGTGTTAGATGGTTATTTAAAAAGTGGCTATGTCATTCTTATTTTGAGAAAAAAATTGGGATGACATTTTGGTAGCATATCTCAAGTTAAACTTTGGGATTTCTAAGGATGAATTTCATGAGTTCATCACCTTTAACTCTAGTTAGTCTTGATTAAATGTAATGCATGATAGTTTATAAATTTATTCAACCTAAAATTATGTAGATAATATGTCATCAAATGAAGGAAAAAATACATTGAAATAGGGTTTCATCGAGATCCCCAAATTATTCATCCATTTGAAATCCATGTATAGATTCTTGAGACCCTATAGCATGTGATGACCGTGTTAGAAGAAATGTTGCCTCAAGTTTCTGCATTGTAAAAATGAGCCTCTTCACCCTAGCAAAGGAACATTTAGGTTGTGTAATATTCAACATATCATCATGATGAAAGGGAATATTTTAATGTTCATACAAGGTCTAAAATATGTGTTAATAAGGAGCAAATTTGAATGTTAGTTTAAGTTTATTCTCCCTCCAAAAGGAAATTCAAATTTTTATAATTTATTAGTGGGTCTAGGTGAGTCAAAAGAGGTGTAATTGATAATTAAATGTTTTAATGGACATTTTATGGTATCATTATGGTCATATAAGGAAAAAAAATGCATTTTTCATGGAAAAGCTTAAACCACCACCCCATGTTGGACTAGGAGGTTACTTGTAGAATCTTGTTCAAGAATTAGTTAGTACTCTTGCTCTTAGGAGTTTTGGTATATATAATTTGTATTAGGAGAGAGAGAAAGGTTTTGAGTTGGAAACTTGTCATCCCATTCAAGGATGATGTAAATGAATAAACTAGTTGAATTTATAAGGATTGTGATATTTATTTTCTATTTGCATTGATCTTGAATGGTGGATAGAGTATATGTGTAAAGTAAATTTGTTTGATTGATTTTGGATATTTTTTTGATAAAAAAATGTTTCCTAATAAAAAACATGAGTGATAGTTTTGTGATGAATGAACTCACTTTTGTGACTATCAAAGTCTGCTAATAGGGCATACATGCATTCAGTTCAAGATCCAACTATAGTCTGAGTATTTAATATTTTGTCATTGAGTTTGGATGGAAAGTGGGAATGTAAAGAAGGTTGAGATAATTATTTTTATCTATTAAAAATGGTCAATATATGGTAAGTTCTCTTTTTGACATTGTTTTGTTCTTTGAAAACATGTAGTCTATTAGGATAGAGGTCTGTATCTTATTACAATTATTACTAGGATTGTTTTGATTAAAATGAGTTTTGAATGAGTTAGTAATTGTCATGGGTAAAAGTTAAAATCCTATGGTAAGCCAAGAATAATTGTAAAGATGTGATAATAATAGTAACCCTATATATATAGGTTACCCTATTATAAAGGGAAAAAAACAATATTAAAATAGAATCATTTTTTATTAATTCATATTTTGAATCCATAATTGTTAGAAGAAGGGTCTATAATTATATTAAAATGTGATAATAACCTTTGGTGTAGGTTTTTAAGTCCTTTGATGCTGACAAGACTGATGAACCCAGTTACCCCTGTTTACATGTGTGCAAAGGCCATAGCATAAGATTGAGTCACATTGTATTAAACCTTATTTTGATTTAAAGTAAGATTAGAAGGGGATTAAGATAGTTATATAATGTTTTTATAACTTCTTTAAAGTTTGTGGAATATTTGGATGTTGAAAATATTAGACAAACCATATGTACCCATGTTTACTATCATAAAATATATTCAAGAATGACTGAGACCTCTCCATTGTGAATGTAGTAAAGGATTTGAGAACTTACTTAAAGAATGATAAAGCTAATAAATGCTTGGATAGAGATTTACGAACCATCATTTAGATTTTAAATGATGTTGGGTTCAATACATGACATTAAATACACTCTTAGCCTTGACAAAGACTAAAAACCCTAGGTTTTAGGGTTTAGGCCATTACTTTAATTTTAAAAGTCAAAAATTTCTAAAAATTGATGATATCTTAGTATTAGTTTATTACAACATATTTTATTTTTTTAAGGTGTGTGGTTCTGTAAAAACATGTGTTGAGGTGACTAAGTTGTCATGTAGGAAGAATAAGCCTAATTTGGACTGAGACAATAGAAGGAAATGGGTATGCATGTATAGTTGAGACCAGCGGTAAATGGTGAATCTAGAATACCCTAGAGGATCTTGAGTAATGTTCTTATTTTTATTTTTAAGCCTATATATTCTCTAAACAAAGTGGTTTATGCAAAAAGGGATAATAAGGCTTAAGACTAGGAAGGAGCATGTGTGAAGAAGATAAGCAGTTAGTTTAATTTAGTTTCTTGAGTATTGTTCTAAAATGATTGTTAAAATAAGATAAAAGGATTGATGTGGTTTAACTCATTTTTGAATAGTGGATGTCTTGTTCTAAGGTCATTTAACATTGACAACTTGTGAAGGTTCCAAAGTATGTAAACAAAGAAAGATTGAGTCCATTGAAGGTTTTTAAATGGTTTATTAATGGTTTAAATTTCAATTGAAACTTGTGTAAAGTGATCCCAAGATCTATTGTGAAGGAACCTCATTTTGTCCATTATTGCATGTTTTCCCCAAATGACTAAGGGAATGGTTTAAAAAAGAAAAGAGATTTATTGAATGGAAGGAAAAGCTAAAGTAGATATTATCTACTTCATTTGGTATCAAAGCCATCTAGATTCTCTAGGGAAGGTAAATACATTTTTATTGTGTAGGTTGCATAAAGTTGTAGGTAAGCAAGAAGGTATAATGAAAGGAGTCTTGTTGAAGGATAGAGAAGGAAGGTATTTTGAGAAAGGTATGATGTATTTTTGATTGATTTAATGATTTGGATGTATGACTAATTTTAAATAATAATTATTGTGATGGAAGCCCTAAAATAGGAAAGTTGTTAACATGCCAGAGAGAGAGAGAGAGAGAGAGAGAGAGAGAGAGAGAGAGAGAGAGAGAGAGAGAGAGAGAGAGAGAGAGAGAGAGAGAGAGAGAGAGAGAGAGAGAGAGAGAGAGAAGGATAAGATATTTCTAGTGTAAAGGAAAATAATTAGAAGGCCCAAGTGTGGTATAAAATAGAAGGTTCCAAGTGTGAACTGAAGGGGATGGTCCATGTGAAACTAATACAAGGAAAAGGATCTTCCCAAGTGAGGTACTCAAGGTGAAGATGAGAGAAGAGGTAACATTGAAAATGAAAGATAGGGTTAATCATAAAATACATGTAGAAAATATGGTACATGAAGACACCAAGATGAATATTGAAATGGAGAGAGAGATGGAAAATATGAGGTAGCAAATGAATGAGATGCTGATCAAGATAGAGCAGGTGAAAGAGTTTGTGAACCAACATTTTGGTTGGGTAATAAAAATGAAGCTAATAAAATTATCCAATTAATTAAATAGTAAAAATAAGAAGAAGACAAAAGAGGAAATACAAGGAGATAATAAAGCCTCATGTTTTGAAATCTAATGTTTCTTTGATATTTTTGAGTGCAGGTATGAGGAATGAGTAGAAGGAAGAGATAGTTGAGTCTAATCATAGCCTTAAGGAACAAGAAGAAGATGCATATGACCAAGTGGTGATCAAAGGAATTCAATATGAAGAAGATATTCCATGTAGAGTCATGTTTATAGAACAATAAAAAATAGGTTAGCCATGTTCGAGGCAAGGTAGCATGAAAAAGGAAGAGATCCTGACTCAACAAGATGCAAGAGAAACCAAAAGATCAATAAGATAGAAACATAAGGAGAGGTATGAGGTATATTAAATCTTGTATGAGTCTTTAAAATAAATGTATGTATTTTATCCTCATCAAAGGTATAAGGAAATGGTTAAAAGGTTATCAAGGAGAATATAGACTTGTGGAATGCATAATTGGTGTCTAAGATAAAGGCATTAATGAAGTTAAGGAGGAGTCAAGAATATGAAGATACTCTGCAAGATAAATTTTTAGTTGTTGAACTTGAGGTATATGTTTAATATGAAGGATAAGTCATGCAAAGAGATAAGAAAGATGAAATGATAGTTGATGCAAAGAGGAAGAGTGAAGTATGCAAAGAACATGAAGACGTTTGGAAGAAAAATAAACAAGAAAGAAAAGAGGGAAGAAGGAGAATGCATCAAGGGCATAAGAAATAATATGTTTTATTTAATGAGTTTTATTTTTTAGGTGTATCATGGAGGAAGATGGAAAGAGGCAAGACAAAGTAAAAGTGTGGAAGTCAAGAGCACACACAGCTCTATGAGTGTTTGAAGGAAGAAGAAGAACATGGGTGGAAATTTTATTCTCCCCTTGGGAGTATAATTAAAGGGAGTCTTGGAATTATCATACAAGGTATAGAATATGTATTAAGAAGGACAAAATTTTAAGTTGAGTTTAAGTTTGTTTTCCCTCCAAAAGGAAATTCAAATTTTTATAATGTCATAGTAGGTCTACGTGAGTTGAAAGAGGTATAATTGATAATTAAAATTTTAAATAGACATTTTATGGTCTAATTATGGTATTATAATTAAAATAAATGAATTTATCATGTAAAAGTGAGGTGGTAGTCCACCACCCCATATTGGACTAGTAGGTTACTTGTAGAATCTTGTTCAATAACTAGTTAGTATTATTGTTTTTTGGAGTTCTGGTATATATAAAATTTTATTATGAGAGAGAGTAAAGTTTTGAGGTGGTAACATCTCATCTAATTTGAGGATCATGTAAATGAATAAACTAGTTGAATTTATAATGACTCTAATATCTACTTTCTATTTGCATTGATCTTGCATGGTGGACAAAGTACATGTGTGATGGAAAACTCAGATCGGTAAGTAGATTTTATTGATTTATTATGAATATTTTTGTGATAAAATAATGTTTCCTAATATAAAATAGGATTTCTAGTTTTATGTTGAATGAAGTCACTTTTGTGACTATCAGAGTCTACTAACAAGGCATGCATGCATTCAATTCAAGGTCCAACTATAGTATGAGTATTGAATCATTTGTCATTGAGTTTGGTTGGAAAGTGGGAATTTAAGGAAGGTGAAGATAATTATTTTTATATATTACAACTATTTAGGAGATGGTAAGTTCTCTTTTGGACATAGTTTTACTCTTTGAAAACATGTAGTCCATTACGACAAATGTCTATATCTTATTAGAATTAATACTAGGATTAATTTCATTAAAATGAGTCTCAAATGAGTTATTAATGTTCATGGTTAAAATATAAAATCCTATGGTAATCCAAGAATCATTGGAAATATGTGAGAAGAAGAGTAACCCTATATATACAAGTTAACCTATTGTAAAGGGCAAACAACAATAGTAAAATTGAATCATGTTTTATTAATTCTTATTTTGAATCCAAAATTGTTGGAACAAGGGTTTAAAGTGGTATTAAGATTTGGTGATAACATTTGTGTATGTTTTAATTCCTTTGATGGTGACAATATTGAGGAACCTAGTTACCCCTATTTCCAAGTATGCAAAGGCAATAGTGCCAGACTGAGTTACATTGTATTAAACATTGTTATTGATTCAAGTAAGATTGAAATGGGATTAAGATAGTTATATAAGGTATTGATAACCTATTTTTAAGGTTTTTAATAATTATATGTTCACAATATTGGACAAAGCTTGTGTACCCCTATTTAGTATCATAAAACATAGTCAAGAATAATTGAGACCTTTCCATTGTGAATGTAGTAAGGGATTTGAGAACTTCATTAAAGAATAATAAAGCTGATATATGCTTGGACAGAAATTTCCCAACCATTAGTTGTATTTTAAATGATATTGGGCTCAATATATGTCATTAAATGCACTCTCAGCCTTGATAGAGACTAGAAACCCTAAGTTTTAGGGTTTAGGCCATTACTTTAATTTTAAATGCCCATAAATGCTAAACACTTGAGGATAGATGGGTATCAATGTAGTATAACATATTTTATGGTTTTCAAGTTGTGTGTTTATGTACATACATGTGTGGAGGTGACTAAGTTGTCATGTAGGAAGAATAAGCCTAATTTTGATTGAGATAATGGAAATAAATGGGTATGAATGTGGAGTTAAGACTATTGGTGAATGGTGAAGCCATAATACCCTAGAGGAGCCTGATTAATGTTATTAGTTTGATTTATAATCTTGTATATTCTTGAAACAAAGTAGTTTATGAAAAATAGGGGTATTATGGCTTAAGACTATGAAGGACCCTGTGTTAACAAGATAAGTAGTCAGATTAATTTAGTTACTTGAGTAGAGTTCTAAAAGGAGTGTTATATGAAGGTATAAGGATTGATGTGGTTTAAATAATTTTTTTTTTATATTTCTTATTCTAAGGTCATTTAGCATTGACAACTTATGAAGGTCGCAAAGAGTATGTAAATAAAGAAAGATTGAGCTCATTGAAGGTTTGTGAATGGTTTATTGATGGTTTAAAGTTAATTTGAATCTTGTGTAGGGTGATCCTAGGATCCATTGTGAAATAACCTTATTTTATCCATTATTTCATGTTTGTTCCAAATTACTAAGGGAATGTTTTAACAAAGAAAAGAGATTTCTTGAATGGAAGGAAAAGGTAGAGTTTAGAAAAGAAGTGGATATTGCTTTACATCACATAATGAACATAGTAAAATATAACTATAGTATTATCACAAGAGTAAATGTACTTATACACAAGTTTGACTTATGAAAGATATAAATTCATGATTAGGGAAGACCTCAAAGGAACAATTGGGAAAATTGGTCTTCTTGGGGTGTATGTTTTAGCTATGGATCTTTTGATCATTATTAATGAGACTATCCTAAAAACAATTAATCAAGGGAGACTATAGTCTTGATATGGACTGGTTGAGAAGACTAACTTCTATTAAAATCCCTTGAATACTTACTTTAGTTATTATATTCTGACAAAACATAAAATGTCTATGATAAACTACTATCTTTTAAATGATAGTGGGTCTTCTTATTCAGATTAGGGTAAACCCACCTTTGTTAACTATTGTGGATGACATCCCTACACATATCAAGAGGTCCAAGTTTTCCCCTAGCTAGAAATAATTGCCCAACATTACAAAGAGCACTATTGAAAGATATATCAAGAGGGCTATGTCATCTTTGGGTCAAAAATAACAAACTAGGAGTATAAAGAGAACCCAGCCAAAAGAAGTATCTATAGTGAAGAAAAAATCCAAATAATCCTATTCAAAAATGAAAAACAACAATAAAAATACCATATATTTATCACATCCAAAATAACATAGCTAACAATCAATCTAAACCAGTTCAAAAATAAACATGAACAAGATAAAACACTTCAAGATTGTTAGAATCAAAATCAAAATTTAAAAACTCAATAGAAAGAAATGATCATCATCCAAAAATGTGGTCAAAGATAAAAATAGAAATCCATTTTTAAATTATAATGAGTCATTGGGGGTGTTTCCTAATGGAAACCAACCACCCAATAAGTTCAATAATAAGAAATGAGCCATGAGATAATCAATGAATCAACCGACATCACCCATCCTCTAAATGGAAGATATATGCTTTAATCACGTCAAGGAAAAAATAGTAAAATAGACTAGGGTAAATCAAGGGAAATCTAAATTTATAATCTTGGAATTATTAAAGGATTAGAACCCTTGACTACTGATGGATTCTTTTGCAATAAGTGTTTGGAGGGAGGATGCTCCCTTTTACTCTTGTTTTCTCCAAGATAAATTTATCCACTTCCTTATACCACTTATGATTATTATTTGATAACTTTTTGATAGGTGGAAACTTTTAAAAATATAATGACCAAGGAATAGGGGATGAATCCTTACCAACCTAATGGTATAAAGTTTGATGGTACACTAACTTAGTGTCCAATAGAGTTTTAAGCTTTTCAAACAGGTTTAGTTTTGAGAAATTAGTATAGATGAAAGTTTATAGCCACTCAATGGCTTCATCCTCTCTATCTTTGATTATTTATGCCATCTCAAAATGCCTCCCCTTCTCCTTAGCTTGCACAAGATCCATATCTTGGACCTTCACCACTTATTCTAGATGAAACAACTCCACTGTCATGAATAATATGTTGTCTTTTCACATTTTTTATTACTTGAGGGTGGATCCTCATTTGAATCACCATGTGAGTTCCCCTTAGGTGATTCAAAAGACACCAATCCATATTTTATATAGATTACTTCCTTTCCTCCCTCCATATTTGGGGGGAGGCACCTCAATCATGGAGCTCTTAACTTGAGATTTATCCATTGTATTATATTTAGACTTATCTTTCACATTATTTTTAGCTGTGATCTAGAACTTGAGACCACAATCCTTAAAGTATGTAAGAGTAATAGACATCTATTTTATCTCTTTATTATCAACACATTTATGGCCAAAAGTGTGATAGATATGGAAAATTTAAAAATATCTCTCTTATTTAATTTCTTGAATGAAGATTCCAAAATTAGATCTCAGTTTAATGGATTCATGTAACATTATATCAAAGTCAATAAAAATGCAAACCCTAGCAAACAATAATCTAATTCTTGCCCTGGTCATAGAATAAACTAAGATAGGGGAAAAAATGCTTTAGTAATCCCCATTATGATGTTCTCCTCCTATAACTCTAATGATTGATTTGGAAATTTTAACCATTAAAGGGTAGATCTACTTTTTTCCTTATGAGGATCAAAATCTAAGAACCATTTCCGTAATACCTGAATAGGCTTTCCTACAATCCATATCTTCATATCAAAGATGTAGGAGATATATTATTTATATGTAAAGGTAACAATAGAAATCCATTAGACATGGATATAATATTTAAATCATCCTTCACATTCCATCTTCTACAAACCCAGTTAGGCACAAAATCAATGTTAGGTATAGGCCTAATGAACATTCCAATAATATTGTTCTAAAAGATTTTCCACTAATTAGATGATGACCTCATCTATGATATCCAAAATTATTTCCTTGACCCAACTAAAGGGAAAGATATTTCTACTACTTTCATTGGATCGAGGCTCTTTTTGGGATGAATTTATCCATGAAAAGATAATACCCTTTTTTCTTAACCCTCCAAGATTGCATTCTAGTAGCTTATCCAAGGGAACCATATCTTCCTTGTCATCATTTTATTTTCCAACATAGTCCTTCCCTTTTGATATTATTTTAAAACTCCTAGTGGCCCTTCTGGTTAAGGAGCACCCATTGATAGATATATATGATAGTTATAACTATATTTACATATGTAAATGTGCATGATGATTTCTAATTATAGCGCTTAGAGTGATAGATGAAACTATATTATACTACTAAAATTTTAATGATGGGCTATAAATCTTAAGGGAGTTGGATTATACTAATTAAACTAAAAATTAGATGTTGTTAATTTAAATTATAAATATGATAAGGATTTAATGACCTCTCTTTATAAATTTTGAATTCCCTAGATACGTTGACTATGTATGTTTAAATTTTGGTAATGTTAAATAAAGTGTATCTTGTTGTTTAGATCATTAAAACCACTAAATGATCTAGGATATGGTAAAAATCTAGTATGGAGGTGATGTATTACTCTAGTATTTTGTTATGCTAACCATTTGAGTGGTAATCTTACATCTTATTTGTTGAATAAGATAAATCTCCTAGAAACTAATTAGAGCAGGTATGTCTTCACATAATTATTATTTCATGAAAATAGCATGTTCTATTTGAATATATTTAGGTTTTTAATTTACTTGTGCATATATGAGCATAGCCTGACTTATTAAGTTATTTATGGGTACATGTCAGGTGGTTACAAATGTATATTCCTAGTTTTTAAGCATATGGAATGGATTAAGGTAACCACATACATTCTTGATATTATGATGATAAATTAATAAATAGATAAATCTATATCTCTGATAATGTTGATTTAATGAATGAATGCCTAGAAGATAATATAATAATAATTTTTGAGGTGTTATATGGTATAAAGTTTGAAATAATACATTGGCATTGCTATTTTTTCTCATAATGAGAACTTGTAAATTTTGATAGTTGTAACTGTTAACTACCTTCGACACTAGTATAACATTGTGTGTCAAAAAGAATCATAATTTTCAAACTAAGAGGTATCCTTATATTGAGATGATATCCATGCATCTCTCTTTCCATAAAAATATTTCTACATAATAGGAGGGATGTAATTATAAGTGACATTATATATAAATTTTCATGTTAAGGTAGGTAAGCCCTAATTTTAATTAAAATCATTCCTTGGTAGTTAATGAATATATACTAACTATATGTATTTCCTTAAAAGATAAATAAGGTACCATCTACTCAACTATATCATTTTGTGTATTGGTAGTGATCTAACACCCTACTACATTTTATTCCTAAATTTGATAGTATCATTTTAGTTAGTAGGAGTGGTGTAGCACCCTCTTACATATTAATAATCATAATTGAACAATAATGAATTCATCATGATAAAGTGGTAATTGGATCCATGATGAATTTTTTTAATTAATGTCTAGTGGATCACTACTACTTCTTACCTTATTTCTTCCTCTTTGAGTGGTTTATAGAGCCACATAGTGATTGTATTGTGATTTTATTTTTGTTAAATGTGTTCGCCAAACTTATTTTAAGTTATCTAAGATTTTGTTTATATTTCTTGAAAACCAACTTTTTTTAATTTTTAACTTCAAATGTTTCAAGCTAAAGTATGATCATGGAATTCATTGATGAATTTTTTTGAATTTGATTTCATTTTTGAGACTACTTTGTCTCATTTTTATTGATTTTATACTTACATGATTATTTAATGTTTCTTAAAGTGACTGTGATGCTTGCTTGTGTTAGTTTCATGTGTCAGTATGTGTAACTATGTCACTTAGGAAGATTATAGGGGAAAATAAGTAGTTTGAAACATATCTTCTCCACTATACCTTAGACTTTATGCCTTTATATATCTAAGGTTGTTTTTATATCAACTGTCTCTTACTCTGTACACCTTGACATGCATGGGGCTATTTGCACATTGACTATCTATTACACTCTATGTATTAACATTATTGGGGTCATATTCAAATTAAATTTATATTAATCTATGTGAACTGATGTCCTAAGGGATAGACATAAAATGATATGAACATAGTTATATTAACGAGTGGACCAATATCTTAAGGGCAACATTTACATTTATTGACACATAATTATCTTGGATAGTACACTAATGTCTTAAAGGACACATATATACTGATTGACACATTGACTCTTTACTAATGGACTAATGTCCTAAGGGCCACATACATATTTATTGGCACATTGATTCTTGGCTAGTGGACTCATGCATTGAGAGCCTCCCACATATTGAGTTACACATGATATTTTGGATGGTAGGACAATATATTAAGATCCCACATATATTAAATATCATGGTAGTGGGATACATAAATTATTTCATGAATGATATGGCATATGAAAAATGGAGATAATCACATTCTTGTATTCTTCTATAATAGAATTATTGTGATGGGAGGCATTTACTCATGTTTTGATAATTCATAAGATCCTTTGTATTTTAGATGGAAATATGTATGTTAACTTAGTAGTGGACCATTTATTTATAATAATTATATATAATCTCATAATAATATGACCAAGGATTGATGCTTATTTTACTAGGATAGTTCTACTATGATTGGCAACCGTCATCCTTCTCTAAGAAGAAATCACATATTCAAGGAATGCTTGAAATCTCATGATTATATAAGATAAATTACATGTGTCAATGGATTGAGACATATTTTTTTTAAGTATGATTTACATCATAATGAATCACCTCTTTCATAAATTAATTATAATTTAGCTAACATCCAAAGTTAATGAGATATCTTATAGTAGCATAGCCTTGAATAGAGTAAGGTCTGGGTATGAAATTGAACCACTTTCATCTATAAATTAGAGATATTTTGAGGAAATAATTCTCAAATTTTTATGAGTATGTATTGAATTGTCCTTATGAGTTGGTCATAAAAATTTTTGGTTATGCTAAAATGCTAGTAATTGTCTTTCAAGAGAATTGTGGCTAATAGATAAGTTGTTCCAATGTTTTTACATGATGTGATTCTATTTTTATGTGTTATTTTGATATGGAGTGATGATTTTATAATAGTAACATCTTAATGTTGGTATCATATCAAATTCCTCCTATTCTAGACACAATGGAAGGTTATTTTATCCTCCCACAATTTTCTTGATAGTAATGTGGCAAAGTCCTTATGTTCAGGGCATGATGAAAGGTTGTCTGACCCTTAACTATATTTGTAAGAAGTCAAATTATACACATGTTGTTCATAATGGTAGGTTTTTTAAATCTCCCATGACCATTTCTATAAAAAAAATGTGAAGAAGAAGCCTTACACAAAGGAAATTCATGACCTATGCTATAAATACTAAAGTAATTATGTCACACCATTATAAAATATAGTAATTGAATTATTATT
>JARHVA010007957.1:0-27500 GCA_037957365.1 Torreya grandis | reverse complement strand
GGAACTTCAAATTAAGAAAGGAACAATGTACTAAAATGCATGAATAAATAAATTAAATGTCTAAAGTACCCTATTATTTAATAGTTGTATGTTTAATGTATGTTATGGTGTGAACAAGACCAAACATTTATTATGTAGTGGGAGTTGTTAGCAAGTTTATGATTAATCCAATAAAATATCATAGGGATGCATTCAAGTGGATTCTCAAGTACTTGATAGGGACCAATGATAGAAAATTATACTATGAAGGGTCAGATAATACCTTAAAAGGATACGTTAATGTAAACATGGTTGGAAATTTAGATGGTAGGAGGAGTAATATAGGATATGTATTCATTGTTGGTGACACATCAATAAGTTAGATTTCAAAACTATAAAAGATAGTTGCTTTGTCAACTACAGAGGTAGAATATGTCAGACCTACAAAAATAAGCAAGGGGATGATATAGATGAAAAGGTTCATAGAAGAGTTGAGGTAGAATAAAAAATATTTTATCTTGTATAGTGATATCCAGAATATGATTAATTTAGAAAAAAACTCAACATTCCACTTAAGAACAAAACATATACAACTCAAGAATCACTTCATTCATTTATTTTTAGAGGATGGTCAACTAAAGTTGGAAAAGATCCATATGAGCTAGAATCCTACAAATATGCTAATAAAGGTAGTCACAAAGGATAACCTAAAGATTTTCTCAACTTCAATAGGTATTTAGGGATAGAAAGGAAGATGAGAAACATTCTAGGGTCAAATTTTAAAGAAAATTCCAAGGAAGAGTTGTAGTAGTGGAGTTCCAACAATCAGTCTCCAAGTGGGATATTTTTAGATGGTGGAGCTTGATCTTATTATAATGCCCAGTTCCTAAAAGAGGATGTGTGTGGGGGGTAACATCATACACTAATATTTACACCCCCCCACCCTAAACAAAATTTTGTGAAAAATGCATTCTAAATTATTGTAATTTTGTAGTAAAACTAGACTATTCACTATTAGGTCACAAATCTAACAATACAAATTACGTTGGTGCATTTTTGCTGTAATATGTAACCCTCCTTTGATATTAGGGAATTTTAATTATGACTTCACACTTTTTTTGAGTTAAGAGGATATTTTAATGGATGTATTGTAGGTTTATCCTTTCATTTGTTGGACTAAATAAGAGAAGAACTAGTTGTTTCTATGTGGATATAGCCCATTTTGGGTGAACCACGTTAAATTTGTGTCTCTTTTATGTTATGTTTTTTTTCATTTTATTTCCATAATTATTTCATTAATATTAATTTGAATTCTATATTCCTAACAATATAGTGGTAGCTTGCCGGACCATGCATTAATTAGTCACTTCATTGAATCAATTGGAATCATTGGGTTGATCTTAGAATCAACTATAGAAATTTGCTAGATCCTCCAGGCACCATTATGGATTGTCAAAGAGAAAATCTATTTATGAAGTCATGGTCTGGTGAATAGAGTTGTTGGTCAATATAAGGAAATAATAAATATATGTCATGCTCTGATTAGTTTTTAAGGAGGAGATAATTCCTAGTCAAGGATGGACCTCTAAGAAAAGGGTTCAAGAATTTTGGAATTTTTAACCACCTTAGGAATGCATTAATAAAATAAGGGAAACAAGAAGAGATCCTATATAGGGATATAATCCATTGGTATAAACCTTTAGAAAAAATATATAGAAAGGCCTAGATCATTTATGAGTTATCCTATTGACTTGATTGTCTTGTTGTTTCACTAAATGAAGTTTGTGTTATTCTTGACAAAATTATTGTGTTTGAGATGAGTAAGGTAGTTGGATTAATTATTATCTTTTTTATTTTCCTATGGTTGTGTTTGAGTCCCCTAGAGTGTTAATACCCCTTGCGTGGAAGTTCAAAGTTGAGGTATTCTTCCATGATAGTTATAACTATTATATTTCTGCTCACTTAGATATTATTGTTTCATCATGTAAAACTTTAGATGCCTTGAGAGGTTACATTATTCATAATGTAATAAGGATTAAGTCTCTCATGTTGGACATGATGGTAGGTTACCTAAACCCTCCCATGACTTCTTATATAATATATATTAGTGGTTGTATTCCTAATGTGTTATAATTACTATAAATAGATTCCATGTTGGTAACCTCTTGAATAATAGATGCTTAGATTATCACCTTCTGCATAACTATCTCCTTTACTCAAAGACATATTGACTATTTTTTCCCTTTACTTACCTTGCACCATGGTGTGAACATGCCTAGAGCTAGGAGTCTTACTTGGGTGTGGATATAGTAGTCACTTAATGATGGAAAAAGGTTGGGAGGTGAGCCCACCTTCTGTTGGATACATTTGCACTCTTGGAGTGAAGAGGATCTCATCATAATCTATAATCTACTCATTCTTTTTTTAATTATATAACTAGATAGAATCCAAGGATTAATCATTCTTAGTTGAACTTATTGTACTTATGTATCAATGATTGATTATGGGCTGAGTGGGAGACACTATTATTATTAAGCTATCGAGTGAATGGTTTAGTTATTACTATAGAGAACTATTTCATTATTTTCTTAGTATATATGATTAATATACCTCTTTATGATGGATCCTATTTGAAAATTTAATCCTTGTGGAGGATTTTATATTCATGACTAAGCTTGGATAATTTAATGACCTTATTACATATACATTTGAATATTATATGGTTAATTTGTGCATTGTATCTTATGCTATTATTATACCTCATGTATAGATTATTCAATGTGAAAGACATATTTAAGTATGAAGACAAGTAAGTATTATACCTATGTCTTTGATAATAAAAATAACTTATGTTCTTCTCATATAAATCTAGCTATGTAAACCCATTCATGATATGGATTATGCTTAACTAATCTAGATTAGGTGGGATAACCCTTATTAAGGTTCAATATAATTAAGATAAAATACTAAACAATTATTATAAAGAGTGTTATTGATAACCTCAATAGACCTTGACCATAGATCCCCTTCAAAGAAATCTGTCAATTAGGTAACAAATTTTATGCATGTATGTCTCTTTTAATAAAATGATGAATATATTTTTCTTGGTCACAATTTCAAGATAATCAGCCTAAGAGACGAGCTTTGTATCTGCTTATACTTTATATTGGAGATAGCTTATCCATAAATGAGTGGATCTCAAATAAATGGCTGAGTGATTGCCAGGAAGTATTAATGCATAATCATATTTTATAGTAGGATTATTGACTATCTTGATAAATAAATGCCTTACAAAAGGGTTCTAAATTACAACATTGAGTAACCTTTCTATCTTGGACTTATCCTATATCAAGATTATCTTGTATAAAAACATTTTTAATAGAGCATGGCTCTTGGGATAATATATTATTAATGCAAGGTAACTAGGTGGGTCAACTATCTAAATCCTTGCAAGAATTTAACAAATTTTAGAGGAGGATTTTAAGATGGTTCCTTAACTCTATGATTACACTCTTACTTTAAAATTTTGATATCTCTCTTATCTTGGTTTAATATACTGGGAATTTGTATTAACCCTCAAAGTTTTATCTTATATGAACATACTAATCAAATTTAAGATTGAGCTTGCCTTGTGTTTTTTAGATGACTGACTAAACCAATAAGAATGTTGGTTTAGGGTCATAGGCTTGTTTAATCAACACTTTTCATTTTGTTTCTTACTAGTTTGATCGAATTCATATTTTATCCTTAATGTTTTTCACTTCACTTTTAACATCATATTCTAGCTTGGCCAAATTATTTTGTGTAAAGGAATGGTAAAATCAGCCTTTAATGGCCTTAGTCACGTTTTGATTTATTTTCGAGCTTTTCACTTAAAGATTTTAGGCCTTTTTCTTTATGTAGGTTACCTCATTGAATTAGTTCATATTTCTATACTTTACCTTAAGAGACCTTGTATATGGGTATTTTCATGGATTTTACATTAGATGATTCATGTGATTTATATAAAATTGATTGGATGTTACCATGTGACATCATCTCAAAAATATCAAATACTTTTACCTTAGTTGGTTATCACCTTAGATTTTTTTTGGCATTTTTACTTAGCTAATTTCATGACATTTTGATGAGTGGTTTAGAGGAAGCCACATGTAACTATCCTATAAACCAAGGAGTGACATTGGCATAGTCATTTTTATGATTAACACTAGGCTAGTGGGTTAGTAGGATGTTACCACATGGTACAATACCATAACTATATAATCCCAAAGATGTTTATAAAGTTTGTAAAACCTATATGTAAGTGGGATCAAGAAATGATGACATGTGGCATCATCACAAGGACATACTATCCTAGAAATATTTGTACATCTTGAGAAACATTCAATTAAGTATGCTCATGGGATTATTCCATGTGGTATCATCCTAGCAACTTGTTATCCTAGAGATGTCCATGTAGCTTGCAAAGTGTTTGGGAAAATGAGCTCATGGGATGATGTCATGTGGCATCATCCTGGACCCACTATTAAAGATATGTCCACACTAGATGTGAAACTTATGGATAAGAAGGTGGGAAAGATTATACCACATGGAATAATCTCACTACTCCATAGTTTTATAAAGGTCTGTACAAATCATGAAGCCTGTGTGAAAGTAGATGAGTGGGATGTTTCCACATGGAATGATCCCAATTATTTATTGTTATAAAGACATATAAAATATGAATAATGTGGTCCAAAGAGTTAGTGGGATATTTAAAAATGGAACAATCCCACTACTCTACAATCTATGGGAAGTTCACCCATTTGATAGAGTAGAAGGGTAGTGGATTAGTGAATTTTAACCGCATGGAATTTTTTACAAGGTTGCCTTATAAGTCATAGGTGGAAAGAGTGGCCCTAATAACTTAAGGAAAATTTTTTGTGGCCTTATATCCTACCAAAGTGACCATATGAATTTTGACTACATTAATAATGGTCGAGTCTAAATTGTATGGTCATCTCAATGTCACTACACAGTAGCCTTGGGCATAAGCTTACATTCAAGTTCATATATGATTGACCAAGTGAAATTAGAGTTTAGTTCATAGTTTATTCCAAATATTATATTGATAAAAATTATAATAATTACCCATTTGTATTTGAACAAATTAAATCTTGGTATAGAATCTAGTGTTTTGGGTGTTTTGTTTGAAGAAGTTTGTGTGAGCTTGTGAACAAAATCTTGAGTGCTAATCTAAGTTAATATAGATAATGACCTATTATTTAGTAGTTATCACCATTTATGGGATAATTGTATATTTAGGGATTGTAATTCTGTGTTTTTATTAATTTTAATCCATTATTGTGTTGTTTGGTTGTTTATGAAGTGGTTGTGTCATGCTTATTTTGAGAAAAAATGGGCATGACAAACTTCACCTATAGTCTTTCAAGTTTGAGAAGGTCATATTTCTCATGTGAGAATTTATTTGATAAATTTCATGGGGTAAAATTTCATTATGGGATGTTAATAATTTTTGTCTCTTCCATGTTCCTAGTATTTGTCATTTTATCAAAAGGTAGAGCTTTATGAACAATTGTTAAGAAGTTGGAGACCTCAAAACTACCTTTCTTGCCCTCAAAGAGATTGATGACTATAACTGGCACATTGGGTGATTAAAATACACTTAAACATTATTAAACCCCATAAATAACATATGTATACCTCATGATCACATGTTGGATCAATAATCTTGGCACTTGTGGAGTAAAAGCACAAGGAAGTGGTCTAAAACTGCACTTTTCATGTATAATTTCATGTTTTTGGCTATGTGGAAGATTCTCAACCAATTTAAGAGACATAGTATGATTTTTAATAGGTATAATTAAATTTAAACACCCATTAAATAGACATTACTGATGATTTAACATGTTTCAAGTCACTAAATTAAGCTAAACAAAGATTATTCTCATACTTGCATAGAGGGCTAAGGTTGTAGACCTTCTTTAGGTCACCAATGGAATATGAAACTTCATATAATATTTTTAAACATATATTAGCACACTTATATGATTGTACATATCATAAATAAATAAATCATAAAGGTTATATGATGATTCGAATGGCTTATACATAGGCAATCCACTATCTTCTTGATTTAAGGACCTTCAAAGATAAATACAAGCCTCTATCAACTTCTCAAGTTTTCCTCAAGTTTAACATGATATTAAAGACACTAAAATGACCTAATACACCTAAAGCATTATTTTTTAAGTCATGTAACATGGACAGGGTCCTTACACCATTCTCAAGTCTATATAGAGCTTCTATAATATGAATACATATAACCCTCTCCAAACCTCTTGCTAGTAACTTGTGAAGACATAATAGACAGGTAATCAATTGAAGATGGCCTATATTATTGGATATATATTGTATAATCTTATACAATACATACATAAGGTTGACAAGATTGTTGTGTCAGTCTTTAAATAAAAACTAGACCTTGGATGAAGGGATAGACTTGTCTTTATTAAATTCATTTGGATAAATATCATAATATAAATAGGTTTATGCCTTAAGTATCATTATAAATAGGATTAAATATGTATTTAAAGAGTTAGGGATGGTGTATAAATTTTATAATGAGATTAAGTGAGCCATGTATCAAGGCATAATCTTGTAACTCTACAATCAGCAAAGATATGTTTAAAAAGAGTAAGGATGAGTCATAGAAGTCCAAAATCCACTTATATTCCATGTTTCATAAACCCATTATAAATAAAAGTTAACACATGTTGAGGATTAATGATAGGACTATTTTTCACCTTATATTAGCACTGTAACTAGTTTATGATAAATGATAGTCATAATGAGATTGCTAAATGTCTACCTTCTCTCTCTCTTCTCTTTTATTCTATAAATACTCTTAAAATTCACATTATAAAGGATCCTCAATGTTAGCATGGTGAAACCCTACTAAAATTTATACTTGTTGCTTTTGAAGTGAATATAAGTTGTTTATACCTTATTTATCTCACATTTAGTATTTTATGGTGAATTTTTTGTATATGATAGTGTTGATATTTAATTTCATTGCATTAATTGTCTTCATTCTTGCCTCTTTGTGAGTAAGTCATCTTATTAAAAGTAATATTGTGTGTGTCAAGTATTTTTTAAAATGTTAAGTATGGAAACCTTTACCAATGTCTCTTTCTAAACCATTTTATTGTCCCTCTTAACTGATATATCAACTATTACCTCCATATTGAAATACTTATGTTGGAGAGATTGTTTGGGTTTGCGTGATTAGATTAAACATTATCTTATTTTTTTCATCAACTCATAGAAAAGGTGAGGATACCTATAATTTATTACATCACCCCTTTTTCTATTTGGTTTTAGTTTTCTCTTTCCCTTTTCCTTGTAATTGTAGTAGGTTTAGTGATACTATATGTGTAGCATCAATGGATCCAATCCTCTCTAGAGGTTCTATTTGGTTATAGGATACCCATAGCCTTAAAGAGTTTGCATTGTGTCAACTAAGTGAGGATACTTGAAACACCTCCTCAAAGGGTGAAGCTCAAAGTGACTACAGTGTGCACAAGGATATAATGTCTGATAAGTAAAGACATGTCGTGACCTATCTTGTAACCTAGAAAATATGGCTCATGGGATGCTCTTTTAATGATTTAGATCTATGAAAATATTAATCACATGACTAATATATGAATAGGGATGAACAATAAATGTTTTCTCACTTAAATTATTTATTGAGTGCTTCTTGGTATATTTCCTTGTGAATTGCATATGATTTCTAAGTGGTGAAGAAATGATGGTTTATCTTGTATATATACTAATTCTTTTTTAAAAATATCTCACTAGAGAATTTAGGTTGAGATTTAAGATAAATTAATATTTAAAATTGGATGACTTTTGGGCACTGGACACTTTATAGAAAAAATGGACACTTGTATAGATGTAGGTATATTTTTGGGACACAGTTATATAGGAAACTATAAAATAGGTATGGTCTAATACTAATAATGAAGGGACAATAATAAGTTTTTTGTATTTTTACATAGTGTAAAATTATTTGTCATTGGAATACTAGTGGCTAAACTAATGTATAATAAATTTAGGCACAAAGAGATAGTGAACGTGAGCCTTTTGGTAGTGACTAGGTCTTATAACTTAAAGGTATATCCATGATAGGTATTTTCCAAATTTACAATACTGAGGTATTACATAAATCATATTTTAGCATCTATAGTGGAAAAAGTTATAAATTTAATGGAATTAAATCATGGATCACACTAAAAGTATACTCTTTTAACCGGGATGTGCTAGATGGAATCCATTCTAACCAAAATTTCTTAATCAATTTTTAAATTGTTTGGATCCTTAAAGAGGATAAACAAGTATGTGAAACTTTTGAGGATAGGGATTACAATTTTAAATTTGGTTATCTCATGGATCTCAAATAAATATTATATTCCTTGAAAGTCTCTTTGGAATAATGATATGATTCTTAAAATTAATCTCTTCTTCAATTTGATAGTAAAAAATAATATTCTATCTATGGATAAACTTTCCAAGAGATGATTTTTTTATACCAAATGGATGTGTTCTCTATGACAATGAGTCTAAGTGATTATTATCTAATAATATATTTCATCACTTTCTATCTATGTTTGATGTTTATTAGGTTATATCTAATTCCATTTATGATCTAATCACCCAATGGTGGAATTAATTCTCTTCTCTCACTCTAAAAATGTTTTGGAAACTCTTTATTCACCAATTTTTTGGGTATTTGGAAGGAAAAAAAAAAACAAACCTTTTATAATAATAAAATCTATTCCAAGAAATTGATATATTATATAATAGTAGTTATCAAGTAGAATTTGTAATTCATTAAAAAGGATTACATTTTTAAGGTGTCCAAGGAAGAGGTATTTTTTTTTATCAAAATTTAGAGATCATCATTCAATGAACAATAAAAAAAGTTTTTACTAAAGTGAGCATGTGATCTGGCAACATTCTAACCAACAATTTGGGTGATGGTTCTACCCCAATTGATGGTAGGACTTCTGAGAGCCATAAATTTTTCACCATAGCTACAATCAACTCATCATTTAAACTATTGGAAAGCTAAGAATGAGGATAACACGATGGGATGGAATGAATATTTTCTCAATGGATTTTTACCCCCAAAAACCCAATGGAAGTTCCCCAAATTTCAATTTTAGTAATGTAGTCTAAAAATAGTAAGTTTCTAAAAATAGTAATTCCTCAAATTTTATATTGTTGTAAATCATGGAAGCTGAACCAATTAATCTCCCTTGAGATTGGTGACCTTCCACATCTTCCTCCTACCTTAAAATTTTATATAAATGAAGATGTAACTTGAAATGGAAATTAGACATCTCTTCTTAGAGATAAACATATGTTTGAATTTGTAACATTTTACGAATAAAACATCTCTTCTCAGAGATAACATTATTGTTATTGTGTTATTCTTTTTTCTTGAATTATACTTCAACCAAAGCTTCTGAGTTTTGGATCAACATGAATCTATTTAAATGGAATAGACTTATTTATCCTTGGGCTAAACTTAACTTAAATGGTGTTTCAAAATTTAATCCTAGTATGAGGGGTATGAGTTATCATAGGTATAAATGGATATCATATCACACCCTTAAAGGGTCCATTGGGAATATAGATGCACCATGTGGTGGAAACTATTATGCCTTTATGGGGTATAATTATGGTGAAATATAATAACATTAAATTCATATTTATTGAAGTATATTAACAAAACATTATAAATTATCTTAAATAAACTATTTAAAATATTAATATCATTCAGAGTTTTGAGGATATTCCCATAGCTCATGTTTATGATGAAGGAAAAAAAGGGGGAAATGGTTCACTAATTTGGGATTATGGAGACAAAGAATTGCTAAGTGGATACCATATAGGGTATTAATCCTTACATCATCCTTGTCCTTAAAATAAATCTAAACCCATACCTATGTTTATTTATAAATAGAAATCCATTTCTAATCAAGCTAATGAGTCTCTCATTTCCATTTTTATTATCACCATTTTTAATAGCCTTAGGGTGATCAATGTGGACTTACAAGTTACTATTGAAATATAAATATTAGGAATCTAACTTGAGAAAATATAAATCTATATTTATGAACTAATACATAGATGTATATAAATTACATTCATGTCATGATAAGTAATAGCATGAATATGATATCCACATACCTCATGAGTTGTGATATACATTATATTTCAATAAACATACTCATATCCTCTATTAATAATGATAATATAGTAAGTAGTATGGATAAATTGTATCAAGTATAAATGAAGGGTGGTGAATGCTTGAGGATGGAAATTTATTCATTTGAAGTTGTTAAATTGAATGCAAAGGTTTAGAATATTTTTTTAAAAATGTGACCTAAGTAGTTACACAGAGAAGATAAAGGGTCAAGATCCTAGGATCATTAAATACTTTGATAAATCATGTAAAAATAGAATGGTAAACATGTCAAGAGTGTATATGGTAATTTATAAAGATTCAATCTCAAAGGTGAAAGTAATGGATAATGAGGACCAAAAAATATTCTAGGATAAGAGGTAGAACAATGATGAGAAATATTTTTTGTTCAAAGACAAGGAGCAGATTCATAAAAAGTAAGATGATATCCTCAAGACTTCCATGCTAACATCATGGGGGGAGGTATATATCCAAATTATTATCTATGTCACCTTCGATAGTAGATTTAAAAATATCTATTCCTATCATTTTTCTCTTTCTAAAACACTTAGGAATATGAGACTCATGATTATACCTTTATTCCTTTTATAATCCTTCAAATTAAAGTTTAAAAATGTAAAAATTGAGTCATGCATTCATTAAGCCCTATTTATCTTGTTGTTATAAACTAGTCAACCCAACATTATCCTCAAGTCCCTCGATCTACTTCTCAATAATTATAAAAAAGGTATGGTGAATTTAATTTTTAATATATTTGGGGATAAATTGCATCCCTCATTCTAGGATCCTAGAACCATTACTATAAATATTCTTCTTATTTATCACACAAAGCTAAAGGCCCCTTAAAAGAACATCTCTTTGGAATAAGTCTAATATTATAAACAAATGGAGAGTCCTATGTTGAAATTGAAGGTTATTATTGAAAATGAATTGGTAGAGACCCATCAATTTGAGGTTACATCCATTGTGTATCTTTGTCCAAAATCCCATGTGGAAATTCATGCATTTCACTTGAATGACTTGTATTTGGATGGTGTGAATTATGAGTCTAGGCAATTTAATCCCATTTATAAATGTAATAAGAATAAGTGGAGGTTAGGTGACCAAATTGAGATAATTTATAAATTATATAAAACCCTTAGGAATAAAATTGGCATCATGAAAGCTATTTTCAATGAAAAATTTGAAGAAAGAGGTTAAAGAATTGAAATTTAAACTAGTTAGCAAAAAAAGAAAGGAATCCAAATATGATGTATCTTATTGGGATATATTCTAATATATATGTCAAATTAAATAAGATTTGGATAAAAATAACATGAATTTGGAGAAAGTGTAGGGGTAAGTGCAAAATGTTAAAGAGAGAGTGGAATAGGTAATATCAATAACCAAAGATAAAATTAGAAATTGTAATCAGAGTTTAAAAACCATATAGGGCAATATTAGGAATTAAAAGGAGATGGATATGTAAGAAAGGCCCAATAGGAGGATAGAAGGTAATAAGTGGAAGTAGGATTTGTGGATAGAGAGATGTTAAGATGATTATTTTGAAAATCATATTAAAGTTATAAAGGATGACTTGTAGGTAGTAGAAAGTCTCTCTAATATTGCAAGCCACTATTTATCTCCATCTAAAATTTTATATTTTTCTTGAGTTTTCACTGACTGTAGGTGTTTATTTTTTGTTATTTTATTGTATTATGGCTTATGCTATTTTTTGATCAGGTATGTCTCTTTTCTATTTTACTTTTTATTTTGGTCATGCCTTATCTTTGGATTTTGTTTTTATAAGGTTTTGGGACCTTTCAAAACCCATAGATTACCCTTAAACAAATAAAGAGGTGTTATCATCAATACCTTGAGAACATTCCATTAATTACATCTTATCTTTGGCATTACAAAAAACATAGAAATATATATATATATATATATATATATATATATATATATATATATATATATATATATATATATATATATATCTAACTCTTTGCATGATTTTTATACTTACTATAAAAACACATTATTTATTTGTTATAGGTGACTCTCAATTGTTTTTTAGATTATTTAATGGTGGATATTGATTAAAATTAAAAAAATAAAGTGTAACAAAAAAATAAAAAATAATTTGACTAAGGATGTTTCTTTCTTCAACATCAAGTATATCCTTTTTTTCTAAATCTCTTATTTCATCAAGATCACTATTCGATCCACATAAAGCCATAAAATAAAACACATTACATATCAAATTTCATAATTATCCATACATGATTACCCCTATAAAATATATGACCATTTTAAATATTTAATATGTTACAATAAAACAAATAAATTTATATAAAGGAATTATCCAATTAAAAAAGAAATATTTGTTTATAATCTAATCATGGAATTATTTGGAAGGTCATTCTTGGATCTTAAAATGATTTATGTGTGCATCAAGGATGTAAGTACACCTCTACAATTGGAGGAAATGTGTGTACATGTTCAATTCACTTGATCATTACCTTTATGTTTAAATCCACTATATCTCAACTTTTATTGACATGCAATTGATCCAAATTAAAACCTTTGCCTATTTTCACTACTTGTTAATCCACCCTAACCAATCATTGATGTGAGGGATGCATATCTTTTATTTATATTTTTATATGTCTTCTTTACACACATAGTAGATTTCCATTCACATCTCTCTTGTGTATTATGTGTGCACTAAATCTTTCACACTTTAGGATTTTTTGAGTTTACATTAGTTACACATATAATGCTGTGTACGAAAAATACATGCTAAAGGGGAGCATGGGAATTTAATGATTCCTATAATATTTATTATTATTTATCTACAATTCATGACTACTTATCTTGGTCACTCTAAATATGTTCACTCAAAAAACCAAGTGTGAACTTACTTTGTGTTTGTCTTGAAAGTGACTTGGTACTTGAATTCATAATGTGTGAATATTTTGCACAAAAGGTTTCATGGGAGGATGAGAATTACAACATAATGATGTAATAGTTTAGTGAAGCTACAAACTCACATGATGATGTGGAGGAAAATTTTATGTGAAAGGCATAAGGCCCTAATTCTTCCTACACCTACTCTTTTCTTATAGTTTTACAATTCTACACCTTGAATATATGAGCTGATATTAGTTAGTGAAGGAAGGAATGCATAGCTACATTTGGAAACTATGTACTACATCTCTTTATGCACAACCTAAAATATGGGAACTATTATTGCTTTACCTATGCAATGATAGTTCTACACCATAGAGTAGTCTTAGAGATCTTATTCATAGTGTATATAAGGGAAAATTTATTTGACCTACAAATAAATCCTATCTTAGAGAAGATAAATCACACTTACACTTCCACTTATTGATACATTTAAATAATAAGGGTCATGACCAATATGGATGTGCTAAACCTCACTATGGTAGTCCCTTACCATAATAACATCAGTATAGAGGGTTATAAATCCTCTAGTCAAGCAACACCATGCAATAATCGTAGATAGGTCCTATGTTTTCTATATTCAGAAAGTAAATGCATTGTAAATTAAAATCTAAGCTAGTGATCAATTAAGCTTGTGGAACAAAATGGGGTTAATAAACATATAAAGTAAACATGCATAGAAGGTATATACTTAATCCAATGTATAGGAAATAATAATACATGGGGGAGAATAATACAAGTTAACAAATGCAAATATATCTACTTTAAAAAATATTTAAAAAATTAGGAATAGTTACCATTGAAGATGAACTCACTGAGCCTCAATCTCTCCCTTGGCCAAGGTAATTTGTAAGAGTTTATTATGTTTGTAAGGATAACAAGGATAAGTTAGATCTAGGCCACATAAATTATCTATGCATCTATAAGACTTCTCATAAAGACAAGATCTGTATCTCCAAGTGCAATATTGAAACCCTAATCAATGTTCCTCAAGTAGAATGGTAGAAAAGTAGATGTGTAAAATATGATGTTCTTCTTCTTATATTCTATTTATAAATGGTAGAGAGAATGTGTATATATATCTTAATCCAACCCTAAACCCATCCAAAAGTTTAGTGGACAATGTCAACCTTAAGTGAACTTGTATTATTACTTAATAAAATTAAGTTAGGTCTCAGTTTGGGTTAATTAAGGCTGATAGAGTCCCATAACATGTAAATATTTTATAAGTACAGGGTTGGCTCAGGCTGACATTATTTGATAAATGTCAAAATAAGTTTTTATCTTAAACAGGGGCTAAATAAGGTAGTGAATTACTTGGAAGAGTGTGTAAGGGAGGAGGTAAAGTCTAGGAAAGTGTATATGAGATGATTGCATTGAGTAAAAGTGGTGGTATAGGGGATAATAATCTTTTGAAGCACCAAATTTTTTCCCACCCATTTTACAATGTACCTCTTAAGGTGTGCACTCAGAGATATTGAGATTTGATGCGTTCCTAAAAGAGAGAAAGCATCATTATTTGATAAATTTTGAAAATGTCATATGCATACATATTCCCTACTTTAAACTCATCATGTTTCACATAGGTGTAACATGGGATGGTGCTTCAGGAAAAGAACATAACAACACATAATATTGAAGCTAAATAAATTACAATAAGAAGTGAATAAGATAAATAAAAGGACAAATTTGAAATATACACATATTTACATACCTTAGTGTAAGGAAAAGGAAGGAAATGAAATAAATATGGTCTCTAATATATAGAACATTAATCGAACCATTAAAAATTTATTTTTTTGAAAAATATACATGTAATATGTGAAAAGATTCTCTTTAACATTAGGATTCTAGAACATATTGTTGTTTAGAAATAGATCTAATAAAAAAAATTTATGGTCAAAAATGGAATTTAATTGTAAATACTTTATAGATAAATAATTTTGAATAGTAAATATAAATAGGGTGAAAATCAATTAATTTGTTATTTTACCATTTTGAGAAAATAGTGCCCTAAAGACCCAATTTGAGCCTAGAGAGTGACCATGGTGAACATATGATAGATATAATTTAGAGGATGCATAGAAGCCATAGTGGGTGTAGTGAAGGTAATGGAAGTGTTGATTTCAAATTTTTGATAAATTTTAATTGAAATTAAGCTAAATATATATAATTAGATGGTAGGAAAAATCTAGACACTAGAACTAACCCTAGGAAATTTTAGTTAGACTAGGGGTAGAATGGGGTACTAGGTAGAAAAATATTAGACCAATAAATGCATAAGTAATTTTTTTTAAATGGTAAAAAATTTACCACAAACTAAGAATAGAGTCATACCTACTGACTTAGTTTTCAAAGCAAAGAAAAACTAGGGGCCAAATGCATAACATTGGGATGATATAGGATCACTGGAGATGGTCGACTGTGTAGTAGTGGGAAGATATAGTTGTAAATAGGGAGATGGTTGACATAGTACCCTATGGCCAATGTATTTCATACTATATGGCTAATATATTTTGTATGATGAGGCTAACTATGTACTAGAGGGCTAATATAATATGCTAGATCTAAAAAATGGTTGATTTAGTATCAAATAGGCTAATAACATATGAAAGAATATGTTGATTGTATATCAAAAGGATGATGTAGTATGGAAATAACAGATAGGGCTGATTTAGTATTAAGTAGGTCAACTGTGTAGGAAAAGGGAACAAATAAGAAAAGTAGATCAAACAAGTTGATGAAGTAGTTAATTTGTAATTTTTTGAAAAAAATTAAGAGTGTATTTTATTATGATGATATCAAGATATAATACATTGTATATTTTTTATGTTTTATAGAGTCACCAGAGATTTTGGTTCATAGTGGATTCATAATATCTATTGGATTCATTAGAGAAGTTGTTTGACATTGATAGAGCTCAATTGGTCGCCTTGGGTTTTAGAGGCATCATGGAGATGAGACAAATCCTAATGAGTATCGACATTATTGTCATGTTTCTAGGAACATGATAATGATCGAATAAAAAACATTTATGGGAGGTGGAGGGGGATACTATAGAGGTGGTAATCACCTTATATGATGTCCATGTATTGTTTTGACTTCTTGTAGACAAGATGTTGGTGATATATGATACATACAAGTTAGAGAATGAGATAAGAGACTTAGCCCAGTGGGTGACATAATCATATAGGATCTATCCTAGGTTACAAGTTAGTTTATTTGATGTTTATATTGCATAAAATTTGGATATATATAATGCCATACTAAGAATTATGAAAATACGAGTGTTGTGTCATAAATCAAATGACAAGGTACCATTATATTTGATAGCCTTGTGCGAGTCTATTTTGGATTAGGGAGATTTATATGATTTGGGTTCTACCATTTGAGTCTAGCTTATGTATGACATGAATGGATGTTGACCTAGGGGTAGAATATGATGGGCCCTATCATTTTATTGAGTGTATGGATCTATGAGAGATTTCCTATATCAACCAATTAGGTTGCCCCATATAGTCAATGATTGGCTACCATAGGTTACTCAACGAAGGAAAGACCATGTAGCATAGGCCATACCACATGTCATAGTTTTTTAGACTCACATGAGGGTAGATTTTATGGTAGTTGTATACTCATATAGCTTCTATATGGCTGAGTTGGTCTACTATTAGTATAGGTTTGGCATGTGTGTGGATCATGGGCCACTAAAATTAGTGGGTGGAGACTTATATAATGGCTTGTGTACCTAGATAGTTGGGACTTATAAATCTAATATCCCCTCTTATAATGACTTATTATTGGGTATAAAATTCTAGGTAGTTGAGAGGGAGATGAGGTACAAGGGTACCTTTAAAGACATCAGTGATTAGGACTCAATGATCTAGACCATGGGTTAGTCACGTATGAAAATTAGAGCTATTAAGGTCTAAATGAGATGATTCCATGGATGTGGATGAAAGGTATGTTTTATCACAACAAGGACCACATCAAAGGTGATAGCAGCCACCACAACATCATCAGAGAAAAAGATACCATTGATGCAAGGAAATATAGGTGTTAGTTATTATTTAAGGGAATCCTATAGTAGTGGCATGACATAGTTGTTCAATAGATAGACCACTGATTAGGGGACCTAAAAAGGCTCACATGGTAACTCCTAGTTTTGAATTATTGTGGAGGAAGCTAAGGAGAAGGAGGTGTTTGGTAGGAAAGTAGATGGTGAGACTATGTTTAGTGATATGATATCTTATGAGAAACATTTTGATTTAGTTTAATTTTTTGATATATAATATTAATTACATCATTGTTTACAGTATGTATATTATTTAATGTGTGTGTGTGTGTGTGTGTGTGTGTGTGTGTGTGTGTGTGTGTGTGTGTGTGTGTGTGTGTGTGTGACATAATATATATTTGGTTTTTGGTTTTGTAGATACTACAGTAGAGGAGATCAGATGGGGAGCCATGATTATGTTTATGCATAATGATATTTTAAATGAAATGTTGTCATTATATGACCCTACCACTTTGGATGATCTTGTGGTTATATCTACCCTAGATCATGTGATTTGGTTTAGACTAGTGGGAAAGGTGGTGCTATAGCTATATACATGAAGTGATGGTTTATAGCCACTAGTAGGGGTATGAGCTAGAGAGGCTCAGGACTAGTAGGCCATAGTAGAAGATTGAACCACTCACATGGAAACTAATATTAATCTTGGATACATACATACATACATGCATACATACATACATATAAACCACTCACATGTAAACTAATATTAATCTTGGATACATACATAAATACATACATACATGCATGCATACATACATACATACATACATACATACATACATACATACATATATATATACATATATATATATATATATATATATATACATATACATACATATATATATATACATACATACATACATACATACACACATATATATATATATATATATATATATATATATATATAGACACACACACATATATTCCCATGTGGCCAACTTATATGTATAGGTTTTTAGATTGAGATCCTATAGTACCTCTTTATAGTGTACCATTTAGAAGGACTAGTCATAGGCATCAATGGGTAACATGTCTAAGCCATAGAATAGATAGGATGGATCATAACATTAGAGCTTTAGCCATTTTATTTTTTAGTTGTATTATAGAAAACACATTATATATATATATGTATGTATGTATATGTATATGTACATGTATATGTATTTATATATTGATAGTTCATTTCTCTTTATGTGTTTTACTTGGATATGTATGTGGATACATGGATATATTTATTTTCTAGCGTATGCATTTTATTTTTTTTGTATATGTTATGGGAAATTTGCGATGTGTGTTTTATTTTATAACATTATGTGATACATATGCATGATAAAAAAAAAGTCTAAAATGATTTGAAGAGGTATAATTAATCAAAACAAATGTACTACACACTATATCACAATGATAAATGTGTAAAAAAAAGGTGAATGATTCTAATAAGCAAAAGTAGTAAATAAAATGGTGATAAATGTTTTCAAACCATGAAAATATTTGAAAAAAAATTAAAAAAATAAAAATAATAATATATCACATTGGTAAGTATGAAAATTTGTAATAAAATGAAGACACATTAAAACCAATGGTATAAAAATAAATAAACAATAAATTTAATCAATCATACTAAATCCATCTAGGAAGTATGAAAAGATAAGCAAAACATAATAATAAATCAAATTAATCATACTAATTCAAGATGGAAAGGATGATAAATATAATAAAATGATTGTAAACATACACACAATTAAAAAATAATAATATAAAAATGAAGTACTTATGAAGAAAGCATAAAACATACTAAATAAAGATGGGAAGTATGCCAATGATGTGTAAATCAGAATCTAACACAAATTATCTTAAATTTGAACCATGTAATTGTCTTATGATTTGGTTATAGTATGAATTAGGAATTTTGATATTTTGTGATGTGGGCCTAGTCCTATCCATGGTCTTACACTACAACTCACAACGAGAACACCAATGAGGTGGAAACAACTATTGGAATAATTTAAAAATGTTTTGAATGTGGTAATTCATGGGGAGGGCTTGGTATTATCCATAGTCTTACATTAAAACTCATAATAGTAATACCAAATAGGTGAATATTAGTAAGGAAATATTTTATTATGGTAATTTGTGAGGAGACCCTGGTCCCATCCATGGTCTTACACTGTAACTCAAAAAGGGAAACCCTAGGGGGAATGACCAATTAACAAAATAATATTTATTAAGGTGAATATTAGGAATGTTTTAAGGAAAGAGGTAATTTAAAAATCATGAAATATGCATCTATGATAATACCTTATGAAACATGAGGAATACTAGGTACATAAGAGAGACACTAAGAGTATAATGAACATCAAAATACAACGGACACTTGCTCATAATGAGCACAAAATTATATAGGAAAATAGGTGAGATACTTAGATCAACTCATGAAGGTTATATGAACAATAATATTAAAATGGACCTACCTTCCCACAACATGTTACCCATTTCTTAGGACCTCTTAGAAAGTTATTAGTTTACTATAGACATTGGGTATTCTTGGTCAAATTCTAACCCCAAGTTTTCACCTTTAAAATTTGGAATTTAACTAGTACTTAATTTTCCTTCAGAATAAATGTTATTTGAAAAATATCAAAAAACTACCAAGTGTTATTTCTTTTAGAAGGTTCATTTTGGTCTTTATTCTAAGCCTTTGCCTAATTATTTAAAAAAAATTGTTCTAAGCCCTTGCCAAATTATTTCATAATTTTTGTTTGAAGCATTTTTCCTTAAGTATATTTATTTCAAACATTTTATTTTCAACTTTCCTAAAGGATAAGCCTCCAAAAGTTACCCTACACATTTTTTTTGAATGATATCCTTTCAAAGATGAAGGGTACTTTTTAACTTTCTTGAAGGGTATTTTTCCTTCTAAATGGTTTAATTCATCTTTTTTGAATGGATCATTTCAAATTTCCTGAAGGGAATTTAACTTTTTTTTAAGATTACTTTGCAACTTCTCTAAAGGGCACTTTTCAAGCAAAATGGACCAAACAAAAACACTAAATGGTAGATTTCACTTTTTTGAAGGGTACATTTCAAAAGTCTAAAGGGTTATTTTGTAGAAAAATAGAACAAATTAAAATTATGAAGGGTACATTATAACTTTTCTGAGGGACTGTTTCAAGGAAAAAAGGACCCTTGCAAATTTTCTAAAGGGTATGTGGCAACTTTTCTGAGGGGACATTATAAGGCTAAATGGACACATTCAAATCTTTCTAAGGGTATTTTTCAATAAGCTAAAGGACCTTTTCAATTTTATAAAGGGCCAAACAAAAATTACAAATGAATTATTTTAGATAAATTATCCAATGAATTTTTACAGGAAAATTATCCACAAGAAAGGGTCAAGACAAAAAGTCTGAAGGAAATACCCAAAAGGTGATGGCCCATAGAATGTCAATTTAAAATTATAAGAAATAGTTTTTACTATTCAAAATACTTGACAAGAATGTGAGAGTAGATGTGGAGGTAATAAATGTGTGAATCTCGATCATCTAGTGTAAATAGAGTAAATAAAATGGACAAGTTGATGGTTTTAGTCATTACTTCCATAAAATCAACAACTATAGGTGTCTAGAGGATAACTAGTAGTTAGAAAGAACATTTAATAATAATCATCATGCGTTCCAATCCCCCTCAGTAATGATATGTGTTGGCTTCTCTATTTTTAGTTTTAAACTCTCATGGATGATCTTAAATAGAATCAATTTCTTATGCCACTCTTGAAGGTTTTATGCCACTTGACACCATTCTCCTGACTTGTTTTGGACAAGTAAGCCTCTTGGCATGACATGGATCATTACATCCATCTCTTTCATGCATCAGTAACTAATTCTCACATGTGGACACATGTGTTTGTGTCTCTTAAACTCCTCTCTCTCTCTCTCTCTCTCTCTCTCTCTCTCTCTCTCTCTCTCTCTCTCTCTCTCTCTCTCTCTCTCTCTCTCTCTCTCTCTCTCTCTCTCCTCTCTCTCTCTCTCTCTCTCTCTCTCTCTCTCTCTCTTTCTCTCTCTCTCTTCCCCAAAGTTCTATAAATTGAGCCATTTTTTACTATTGTGAAGGATCACATTTTTGGTACGGTGAAGCCCTGTTGAAATTACATTGCACTTTTATTTTGAACATTGAATACAAGACCAATTTTGAGTTGTGAACTTCTGTTTGAGTGTGTGAGTGGTCTATAGTAGATCTAATTGATAACATCACCCTTACTCCCTTTATCCTTCATGTTTGAACAAAGGTTCTAATGTTAACAAGTCATGTGAAGTGTGTTGAATGTATTAAACTCTCTTTCAAGTATGAAATTATACTTATGGTGTGCAATCTTCCCCTTAGGTCGAATATCTTGTTGATTGTTATAAGCATGTTACCTTCACATTGAAACACTATGTTAATATCTTTAAAGGCATGTAATTATTCTTTGAAATCATTGTTATTCAATAGAAATGTGATATTCAGTGGGATAAATTCTTGGTGGATCACCTTTTTAGCATAGTTTCATGTTTTATGCAAGCTCTTGACTCTTTTCATGAATAAGCATTAGATTAGCTATTAGGTGATAGATACTTAGAGAATAATTTATGGAGATAGCCATTTTCAATATTAGAGAGTAATCTCTCTTAAAAGTTCCCACAAACTAGATTTATGATTCAATATTGCATGAAATTGAATGAATACATCCTCGAGTGCACAATTTGATGACAACAGGTACTTGTGTGATAAATTATTTATTCTCCTATCTCAATCTACTAACCTACCACACCCCAATGTACCTTTAATATATCATGAGGCCAATTATGGAGTTTTAGATTTGATTATAAATAGGATATGTTCTATGAATCATTTATTTTGGTGTGATTAGACTTTTTAATATATATGTTTCCTTTTTGAATCATTATCTTTTATTTAAATGATTTATATTTTAACCTTTTTATGCCTTTTATGATTCCTCCTCCATAAAAATTTAGAATAACTAACATGTGTGATAGAAGTGATACACATTAATTAACTTTATAATTTGGTATAAAGGTGTCTAAGTATCCAAAGATATGACTGACTAAACACTTAGGATTACATATGAAGTTGTATATAGTCTCAAGTTTCAACTGTATGTATGCCTAGTATGTGAAATGAAAATAAAGGAATAAAGGAGATCCAAATTAGATTGGTATATGGTATAATTAAATGAAAATCCTTTTTTACTAACTAATCATATGGTATATATAGAATACTAAGGGAATCTAGGTTGTCTAACCAAGTCACAATAAATTTTATTTAATTTTTAGTGAGATAATATATCAAAAAATCATTTTAAAAGAAAAAGAATCCATGAAAGAAGTGAACTCATAAATATAAGTGTTTATTCATGAAAATAATGATAATAACCCTTATGAAATGTGAAGATAAATGAAACCATATAAAATACATAAATCATAATATAAGGATTCATGTAAGATAGATAAGTGAAACCAAATATGACACATAGTCAAGTGTATAAGATATATAAATGGATCACACATAAAATCCAAATAATAACATAAAATAATGTTAAATAACACCATTTCATTCTCATAAAAATTGATAAATTTGACCACAAATATTATCCATGACATCTAAAACATATCTATGAAGTTGAACTCTGACAGTAGCTAGATTATCATCAATCTTCATAGAAAGTTATGAAAATACTTCCTTATATATATAATTAACTAAAAATGTAGGTTTATCTAATGAATATTAATGCTCATGATGGATATAGTTTATAGGATACTCATGTATAGGAATTGATGTCTAAATGGGAATAGTATTTATGGGATGAAATAGAGGTGCAACTTATGGATAAGGAGGAGCCTTCTTGTACATGTGACCTATGGAAGGAGGAATGAATGATGTGGGTGTCTACCATGGGAATTCATTAATGTGATGTTATATAATTAATAGTGATCAATATGTTTTGTACTAAATTAGTTTCAAAGATAGTATACTTCCCCGTATTTAGGGATATACTTTATAAATAGCTTAGGATGATGTATAGCCTTATCTTTAGGCTGAGTAGTAGTTGGATTTAATGTGCTGATATATTTATTAAGTTTCCAAAAATGAGTGTAAGAGTGGATATATATTCCATGAAAACAAAAAACAAAAAAAATTATTAGGCTTTGGGGACCTACTATCTAAAGAGGTGGAAGGAGAAGCTTTGGATAGTTGATATAACTGGAAAAAACATTGGTCTAATGACTAGAAACTTTATGGATATCACAATAAGGCTAATTTGCCTATTGGGTGGGTATGAGATCATGTTTTGGTAAGGAAAAATTCCATCATCAAGGAAAGACAAGGATGGAATATAAACTCAACTAGGCTCATATGAAGGTAAAGCTAGAGTAGAAACTAAACTAGGCTCATCTAAAGGTAAAGCTAGAGAAGAAACCAGACTAGGATCATTTAAGGGTGAGGTTGGACATTGAGTAGGTTTAAGAATAATAGCTATCATCTCTAGAGGAATAAAAATATAAGGATCTTGGTATCTATCAAAGTGATAAGGGCCATTCATGGCATGGTCTATAAACATAATTCTAATGGGATCTATTGTAACTAGAGGTGTATCATGTGAGTGTTCCATCTCTACCCTATGATAAATATTAAGAAGACTAATATTAGGTACTATAAAGGAAATAATTATAAAAGATGAATAAAAAGAATAAAATAAATAAGAACAATATCAAATAATTTTAACATTTATATATTAGAAGAATCCCACTAAAAATGGGTTATTTGAGTCATAGCCATCATCATAATTAGGTGTATGCAAGTTGATGGTACATGTAGGAATGACTTTGTCATTAGAAGATGCATGACAAATAGAATATCTAGCCTTAGTTAATACAATATGTATATCATCAATAGGTGTTTGATGGGATTGAGGTTGAAAATAAGGAGGAAGTTAGGCAATAATATGAGGGAATATACAGAAGGTTTTCATCTTGAGGTTAATCTCATCTAGCTCATCAGCATTAGAATCCAAGAGGTTATGTATAATGTTCATAATTAATTTAGGTGACCATGATAACCTACATGGGATACTAGGAAAAAATTCAAAGGTAGGAATTTTAAAGGTACCATGTTTTTCAAATTATTCAAAATTCCAAGGGTTCTTATTTCCTTGAATCTTTTAAATAGATCCATTATGGGGAAATTTGATGCATTAACATGAAAATAAGATGACTTCTCTCATAAAATGAGTCCAAGGTTGACCAAGTAAGATGTTGTTAGATATATAAAAGTTAAATTCCATAACATTCACGTGGATAGTAATAGGAGGAATGGGAGTGGGAATCCAAACACAACCTAGAGGAAGAATTTGCCTTCTATCATATCCTTGACAAGTGAATCATGTAAATTTGAGGTTGTATTAATAATATCTAAGTATATTAATGGAGATAAGGGAGGCAATGGAATTACATGAACCTTTGTCAATTAAGGCACACTTAACTTGAATATTATTAATTTGGATGCTAATGAATAGTGGATGATCAACCACACAAAGAAATATCTCATAAAAACTTATAGAAGTGATAGGAAACTTGAATGAAAGATAATTATCCACTATTTCATCAACATTTATGGACATCTACTCACATTATTGAAGTATACTATCTTCAGATATAGATAAGGTAGCTTCATGTCTTACCAGAGGAGGATGGGGGATATTCATTTCAAACAATAATTACATTAGATGGTTTTTATTATGGGGATAAGTTTTCATTAATTCTAAGATATGTATTTGGGATGGGAGATGAGAAAAGTTATACAATATGATCCCATTCATCATATCCCATGAGAGGAATGATATATATAAGCCCATAATGTTTTAGTAATGCTTTGGAAGGAGTATTGTAATTTAAATTAAAATTGTGTTGATAGGGTGTAGTTGGTTTAGGTTGATTACAAATGTTTTGATTTAGTTTAGGTGATGTGATGGCTGGTTGAGGTATTTCTTGTGGTTGTGTAGACTAAATAATACTAGAATTTTAGGGGATGTTGTCCTTTTGTGTGGATGTTAGGGGAAGAGTAGAGATGGCATGAGAGGTTTAATCAAGTTCTATTGTTGAGAATGGTTCTTTAATGGTTATAATTTCCTCTTTCCTTAATTACATAATATGATAAGGGGAAATATACTAAATGATGCAGAATGATTGAGAGGTGTGATAGATAGGAGTTATATTTGAGTCAATAAGAGCTACTAATCTCATGTTAGTCATATTATACATGTTTTCTTCATTGGTAGTGAGGTCTATAAGACTGTTCGCATTGTTTTTATAGTGAGTAATCTTATCAATGTTATCTTGGTGGTTGGGAAGAGGATATTTGTAGATAACAAGATGAACATTAGCTTGGTTTAAATCTTGTTTTTTATTTTGCATTTCATGGGCTTTAAAAACTATCATATGATTTTTAAATTTTTCAAATAAGTGTTTCAAGATCAAATTTTGGACCAAAAATAAAATCCATATAAATATTATGTAATTGTCTAAAATTCTCATTAGAGTGGCTCCAACTTAAATGAAACTAAAAAAAAATGTTTGGATCATACCATGATTTCATATGATGAATAGGATCAAGATCTCATTATAGAGTTCTTGGAAGACATTTTTGAAGATATGATAGGGATAATGGTTTATGCACATTAGTGTGGTTGGGTTGGTAAAATGTATGAGTAGGAGTATTGCTTGTAGGGGGAACATACTCCATAACATTGTTTAGAGTAATTTCTTGAAATTTATGAATAGTGTCATAGGTGTCGATAACACCACCATTAGATACATGGAATTTATTTATTTAATGAGCACATGAGTTATCATTTTAGGTTGATATGGTTGAAATTTATTCATGAGTAAGTATTATCACTTATCTTGATTGAGGGCTTATTCCAAGGTTCTTAGAGAGGGAGTCCTAACACAATATTATAATTTGGGGTATAGAGCATTAGTTAATAGGTCGAAGAGTTTGTCATCTTCCATATTATGCTTGAATTTATTAGACAAGTTATTCCATCATTTGATGAAGGCTTGTGTTGGGTTTTTTTCAAGTTGTTTTCAATTTATAAAGTGGGCCACATTATTCTTGGGAGGGTAACTAGTTTGAAATTCTTAGACTAGTGAGTTAACCAAGTCTTCAAGGCTAGTACTAGAATGGTTTTTTAGTTGATTGTACCAATCTAAATCATCACCTAAAAGTTATTTATCTAATATTTTAGTAGAGACAAAGGTTTTAAGTTTGCCCTGATATTTATAAAGGTTACCAAATGTTTTCAAATGCAATGTGAGATCAATGAATCCATTTTAGGTGATGGTGGGTGTGATACCTCTTATTTCAATATTAAAATTTTTGGGTATTATAGGTTTGTTTTGTAGATGTTTTATTATTTGATTAATGAGGGGTGGTTTTGGGATAAGGTTACCATGGGAATACCTAAGGTGGGGTTGGGGGGCATTTGGATTTTGTGTTCCCCATGAAACCTACTAAGGTTGGTTTTGAATATGAATGATATGGGTTTGCTTTTGCATCATCTAATAAGTGTTATTGGTTTAGAAGTTATGCATTTGATTAAGTGTTTGTAATAGAATTTTTTTAGTTTTAGAAAAATTTAACTAGTGTGCATAGTGTTTTTAACATTTTAGGGTTTAGCTATGTAAATCCTATGTTAGATTAAAGAGATAAGTTGTCTAAATTAGTGAAATAATATACAATAAATAACCACTAGTTTGTTATATAATTAGACTTTCTTTGAATTTCTAAAAATAGTGATAAATATGTGAAAATAGAGACTTATCTAGAAGACACATAATGTGGAAGATCTAAGTGTTGAAATTTGGGTTACAAATAGGTGTGAGTGTCATATACATGATCCCTGAGTCCAATCCTTCATTGAATAATAGATCCCCACTTGGAGAATATCACCATGTAGCTTTAATGTCCTAAAAATGGCACACGTGTCCTTTTTATAGGATTATTCCTAAATTATAGGTGAAACTACACCTATGTTTCTAGGTTATATTACTTTGTGCACAAAATCTAAAACTCTATATTATGCCTATAATAATTGATTTATGATGTATACCCTAATCCTGCTTGAAATTTATGATATGAGCTTAAATGTGTGTTTCA